>CABFPE010000107.1:1147679-1178803 GCA_900660155.1 Hofstenia miamia
AGGAAGTATCAGTTGAATAATTCACACAAGTTACACAATTTTAATAAATTTCATAACACATGTTACACTTTCAAAAACGATCCACGTACGCAAAATGTCTGCCGATCAGCCTTAAAAGATAGATTTTATAAAAAAATGCAAAAAATTGCTCAAAAACCTATTGGTACATTGTTTAAAAAGGGGTATAATTGAATACGGGTATGACCGCAGTTTTTCTTACCCCTGGCCGTAAAAGCCTGAATTTCTAAAAAACGCTTTTTTTCTTATCAAAATCAATAGAAAAGAGTAAAAAGTTATTAAAAACTGATTATTATTAGAAACCCGTATATACACAACCCTGCTTTTCTTTACTACTAGTATTTATTTGCGATCTGAAATTAAGCTTTGAATCTATTGTTACTCTTAGATATTTAAACTTATTAAGAGGTATAACAGATGTATTATAGAAATTTATTGAATAATCAGAGATGTCCGTTTTTTTCGCGTTAATACGCAATCTATGCATGCTAAAATAGTTGCTCAATTTTATACGATTCGATTCAATAACGTTTACAGCTTTATCTAAGGATTTATTCCCACAGTAAATAGATGTATCATCGGGGTATTTTGTTATTTCGCAGTCAGTAATTTCCTTGTCATTCACAAATATTAAAAAGTAGGGAACCTAATATGGTTCTTTGAGGTACACCATTGTTGACAGATAACCAATTTGAAAAAGTATCATTTAATTTAACCCGCTGAAGTCTATTACTTAAGTAATTAGATATATTCAAGAGAAAAACCAATATTTTTTAATTTTTTTATTAATATCTCATGATTAATAGAATCGAATGCTTTTGAGAGGTCTTTATTAGAGTCTAATAATGCTCTACATTTTTCTGTCGCTTGTATAAGTGCGTCTGTTGTTGAGTAATTTTTTCTGAAACCAAATTGTGATTTGTTCCATAATTTATGATTATTTAAATGAAGTGTAATTTGTTCGTGTAATAGTCTTTCGAATATTTTACTGATTGGTGTTGTAATAGATAAAGGTGACATATTGATTTCCCTCAAAGTCTACAATTTTTTCTATGGGAGAAGATTTTGATTTGGTACATTTCGAGATTTCATTAATCAATCTCCATTTACTCATTTGGTTCGGTAATTTTCTGTATTCATGCATAACATACTCATTGTATGCCTTTACGATTTTCTATATTAGAAATATTTCTAGTTTTTTATATATTGCATAACTTTCAGGAGTACGGGCGTTAGAAAAAAATTCAAAAGCGTCATTTTTTTGTTAATATTTTTTTTGCAGAAATCGGAAAGCCAAGGCTTGTCACTCTTTATATTTTTGGGAGAATGATTAGTAACAAGGATTTTCTTTTCCAGACAATATTAATCTAAATAGGATTCAAGAATATCAGTTTTTGATCATGTTGTTAGGATCAATCGCAACGTATACAGAAGTCTACGTTTTACGTGAAAAGGCGTTTTTCAGGTTATCTATAGTAGAGGATTTTTCGCGAATAGTGATCCATTATTTTGGATATTTCAGAGTTTATTTTAGGTTTAAAGAAACTGGCTGATATTATACAGTGATCAGAGAACGGGCATTCAGAGGAGTAGCATAGGAAATCAATCTTACTTTCGGGCAGTGCATTTATTTGGGCAGTATAAAACATTAATTAATTGCTTTTAAAAGGTGAATTTTAAATAGGGTCATCAATTTCAACACAAACGCTTTCGAATTTTTCTGAGCTTACATTATCATTTCTTTGCTTTGGATGAAATGATCTCGGTACTAGCACGTGGAATATTGTGTTACAATCAAATGCAATTCTTTCAATTCATATTGATGGGCTGAGATGCTCCTTGTATTCATGCAGGCGATTTAAATAGTTTCTAAAATTTTTTGATAGAGGTGTTATTTTACTTTTGTCCAAAATCTTGTGGCCCTGATTTAAGTGAATATCACTAGCCCGTAACAACATCAATTTTATGAAGAAAGTTTTAATTTTCCGAAAAACGTAGCGAAAAAACTTAGCAATTTCACTTATAAAAATGCAGCTTGTATGACTTACACAAATATGCTTAACCCTTTCAGTCCCACAGTATCATATATGATACAAATTTTCAATGGCATATTTTTATGTATTATGGGATGTTTTATTTATGCACGACGTATTTTTAATGCTTAGGACGCATCAAATTAATATATTTTGTCTTAAATGGTTTCATGTCTAAAATTAGTGTCAACTAATTTAAAAATCTTTTTGTTGTTTTTTATTTTTTACAGGTAGGAGATTTTGTATCTTTTCCGCATGTAATGGTAATTTGTTTTTCCAACAAAAAATGTTTTTGTGCTATTGTGTACGTAAGTTAACATTTTTTATGATACTTCCGAACGCAGCATTCGTTGACTATAAAATAGAGACATGAAATCATATGTATCCTATATGATACATTGGGACTGAATGGAACAAAATCTGAACAATTTGTGTGAATAGCGACTCAACTTTTCATGGATATGGAGTCACTGTTTCTGTGCGTAGCTCTGTCAGTGTCAGACGGATGACCGCATGAATCGATTTCTATGCAAAACTTGTTGAATATTACATTCTATATGATTTGTTACTTCAAGATCCAATTGCTGATTAGCTGCTTGTGCGAGAGTGTTGTGTGTCGCAAAGCACAATTCATTAGTATCTCGATGGATGCAGATATTGTAACACTCAGGGACAGGCTTGGCCGCAAAGCTAAGGAGCTAATTGTTTACCCGGACGCCGATGTTTCGGAACCTGAAATCGATGACCAAGATGATGCTCCAAGCTATGCAGCATCATCAGATAGTGATTCTGGGGATGAAGAAGTAAGCGCAACTATTCCATCAACAAGCGCTGGTAGCAGCAAGAAAACATCCATCTTCAATTGGAAGCAGAAGCAAGAAGATGAGTTAAAGCTTGATTTTGACAGCAGTTCTTTGAATATTGCCACTTCGCTCATTATGCAGGACAAGCTCCATGGGAAGCTTTCTGCACGGAAANGATATTGTAACACGCAGGGACAGGCTTGGCCGCAAAGTTAAGGAGCTAATTGTTTACCCGGACGCCGTGTTCGGAACCTGAAATCGATGACCAAGATGATGCTCCAAGCTATGCAGTAACATCAGATAGTGATTCTGGGGATGAAGAAGTAAGCGCAACTATTCCATCAACAAGCGCTGGTAGCAGCAAGAAAACATCCATCTTCAATTGAAAGCAGAAGCAAGAAGATGAGTTAAAGCTTGATTTTAATAGCAGTTCTTTGAATAATTCGGCTCCCGATGCGATTGAATCACCTGTGGTATATTTCTATAAGTACTTCAAAACCTCGATGTTTTCATACATAACACTGTAGACCAATATCTACGATGTGCAAAATGGATCATCCTTTACAACGACGTGTGATGAACTTCAACGCTACATTGGAATTCTGATAAAGATGGGAGTGTATGGGCTTCCACGATATCGACTCTTTTGGTCAGATGATTGCTGTGTTCCAGCAGACGTTATGTCGCGAAATCGATTTTTCGAATTGTACAAATTTATACATTTCGGTAACAATGAGGAACAGATTACCAATCGAGAAGATCCTCAACATGATCGAATGTTCAAGATCCGACCGCTTCTTGAATTTATCAGAAGAACTTGCTTGAAATTTACTACAGAACAGCGACAGAGCGTAGATGAACAGATTATCCCTTTCAAGGGAAAAACTGCTCTAAAACAATATCTACCAAAAAAGCCACGAAAATGGGGATTCAAGGTAAGCAAGTAAGATTGTTTTCTTTTCGCAAAATTTCATACAAAGTGAATAGGTTATTATTATATACAGGTATATACTTCGTATACACACTCAGTGTATAGGCTATTAGTAATTATATGTAGATAAAATTTAGTTTTTCATAAAGATATTATGTTTCAACAATAGGGGATTTCTCCAAAAATTAAAAAATACATGTACATGTATGTTAACACATGTTTCATCAACTCGAATCCATTTTTTCATGTTTTCAATACCCGTAATGATACTGCTACTATAGCCTACTATGCACTTACATGCATTTACCTACACTCCATCTATGTTTTTCAGGTTATCTCTCGCAACGGCGTTGATGGTTTCACGTATGATTTTAACTTCGTTGATGGAGCAAGGGTAAAAGTAGCGGATTCTTGCGGCTTTCAACCTGGAGATCTTGTACTCAAAGTTTGCGAATCTCTTCAAAAACATGCAAACCACATTGTCTATTTCGACAATTTTTTTAACTTCCCCGAGCTACAGGTATGTGATTGACAATTCTTATTGACACATATGTGATGAAACTTTTTCTTTGAATGAATGATACCATATACCTAATTGTTACGGTATATTAGACTTGATATTACGTTTATGCATGCTTACTTCTAATTTGTAGGTGAAGCTGTTGGAATGGGGTATCCATTCGGTGGGAACTCTCCAGAGCAATCGGGTTCGAGGATGCAAGCTAAAATTGGAACAGCAGCTGAAGAAGGAGGGCCGAGGAGCGTTCGAATGTTGGACTGACCCTGACATGAGAGTCAGCATCGTTCGATGGTTCGATAACAGAGCTGTAACCCTCAGCTCAACTTATGTGGCAGCTGAGCCGGTGTGCGAGGTTCGGCGGTTCGACAGGAAGGCGGCAAAGAAAGTGTCTGTCAAATGCCCAGCACGTGGGAGGAGTCGACAAGTTCGATATGCTCACGGCACTTTACCGCTGTGAGCATAAGACCAGAAAATGGTACAGGCTGATCTTCCCTTGGGCCACTTCGCTCATTATGCGGGACAAGCCCCATGGCAAGCTTTCTGCACGGAACCGCGGACGGCCTTCGGTCACGTCAGCACCCGATCTCATGGAGAATGAACCGCTCCAATTGACGAGGTGAAGAAGGACGCCGTCGCCCACTGGCCAGAAATGGTTGCTGTTACTTCAAGAAAACGCTGCAAACAATGCAGTGCCCTTACACAAACTCGTTGCATGAAATGTTCCATTCATTTATGCCTGCGACCAGAACAAAACTGTTTTGTGTAGTATCACCAGTAGGCCTTTGACCTAGAAATTAGCGAGCTGATGAATAATAAAAACAATCAAGCATATTGTTGCGTTTTCGTTCAATTATATGACACAATGCTAAATCAACCCGTTAAGTCTCAATGTATCATATATGATACAATCACAAAAACACAAGAAAAGTGCAAATGCTTCAATTTTCAATCTGTAGTTATGAAGTATCCCAGAATGATGAAAAATGATCAGTAATATTTTTTTCGTCGAAAAAAATAAATTGGGGCTGAAAGGGTTAAATTTATACACTAATTGTGAACTATTTTCGTTTTCAATAATGCCATCTAAGCGAAAGTTTTTGAAGCACACACATAACATAAAAATACCTGAATTTTTTTTAAATTTTTGCTTATATCTTTGTAGATTATATTGACATAGTTAAAATGACTTAATACTAGAGTGTGAATTAATTGAATTTTTTAAAAATTAAGTTAATTGCTTTATTTGATAAGGCCATTTTTCTAATAAAATGATTTAGTTGCTTTTCAAAATTTAATTTAAATAAATTAAATGTACTTAACGAACTCAACTTGGTTTATAGGAATGCCGTTGAAATTAAATTAAATTTTGCAAATCAGTGGATTGAGATTTTGATTTGACAATAATGCAGATTCACTCTTAGTCTTAAAGAAGAAAAATATTAAGCGAGAGAAGTAAGATTTATTTTCGAAATTTTGAATTCAAACGGAGGAGTTTTAAATTTTATAATCCAATTAATTCAAATATCAGAAATTAAAACGCCATAGCCCAAAAGCGCAATATTATATTTTGTAATGTTTTTTGTTGTACATTTTTGAAAAGCAAGTATTTATTAACGTTCAAAATATCAAAATCTTTCATCCCAAAAAATAAATGGGAATTCATTAACAATTTATTAAATAGAAAAAACATGAAAACTGAAAAAATAGAAAAAATATATTATAAAGATAAATCCATTGCAAATAAAAAAGAAATTTGCAATGCTTTTAATGAAGTTTTTCTAAATTTAGGAAACTATAGCGATATGAATGTAGCTTTTTCGTTTAATAAATCTAAATCATCTCCAACCTCTGTCTCCTTTCGTTTTGCAACTAAATATGAAATCATAAAGTCGATATATTGTTAAAAAACAAATCTAGCGGATCATCTCCAATAACAACTTGGCTCCTAAAACTCACAGCCGACTGAATAGCTGAACCAATATGTTACATTTGGAAATTCAAATTATTTACTATATACTCATGGCATTCAGCCTTGTGCAAGGTAGCATCTCGCAAAATGTAATGTTTATTTAATAATAAATTCGTAATTTGCGCGGCTCTAGCTCTTTTTTTAAACAAGCGTGTGTAGCAATTTTAACCACGCACCTATGCTTTAAACAATTGCATAGTGAAAATCTAAGCCTACCCTAAGCTCTGCACAACCCAGCCCAATTCATGTGTAACTATAAGCCCACTTACACAAATCTTTCACGGTATGCGTTTCGTACACCCTTTGACATTAGACAAATAAAATTGTAATTTCATTAACACCGTGAAGATTATGTGGAGACATGAACAATTGCAAGCACTAGAAAACAAATCTAAAATTCTATTTATAAAAATTCTAAATAAAATTAATAAACAAAATTACAATCAAAATACACAATTAAGCAGCTTGAAACGATTGCTTTGAAACATAGAGTTTCCCATTGTTGCACAACATAGAATAAAGAAAATCACCAAAGACAACTAAAATATGAAATCTAAGTTGACTAAAAAACCACAATTTTCGATATATATCTATGACATTGTTAAACACTGAAATTGAACAGATGCAAAATTAGCTTGAATTAAGATTGCATTTTAAGCCAGCATACGTGTATATTCTATTATATCATAGAACATGAATTAAAGAAATTTGTGACAAAATCGTGAAATCATCGTCAAGTTAAATGAGATAATATCTGAAGTAGAGGTCTTAAACCTTATCCGATTTCGGGTTGGGCCTGTTGGTTTGTTTTGCTTCGAGTTTCTTCTTCCTTTATGACAGACAAACATTTAATCTCGTCTTATTAGTGTAATAATAAATGCTACAGTGAAATTATGAAGTTAACAGTACTTGGTAAACAAAGCAAACTTTCCTGAGAAAAAAGAGTTCTCACACTTGATTGAATTTCGGGTTTGCGATCAGATCGGTTGATTATTATTTTTGGGTAGGGTCTTGGTGATAGACTATGAATAATTCACGTTCAAAATTCAGACCCGATGAGAACTCTGATCTGAAGAATGAATCCTTAATAAATTAAAATTGTAAAGGAATTTCTACATTATGTCTACGAAAAGAACTGTTGTTATCAATTGCCTACAAATCCTAAACGTTACAATTGTGTATCAGTGAATCAGTGCGCCAAGTAGACTTTTAAATATAAGAGCTTATCACGAGTTATGTTGTTTTAGCAAATGCATGCATACGCATAATATTAAGTTTAGAATTACTTTTATTTGTATTCAGACTATTCCCTATAAGTAGTTGAAATCCATTTTTTGAGAAATATACGGCAAACACTTAAAATTTTCAAAGATAATACCTGTGATTTTGGATGGATTTTTATCTTCAGGTATGACAAACGAAGCACCCAAGGTGGCGATTCTGTGGAAAATTTTTGCCTTTTGGCATTCATTGTCAATTTCACCCTCCAACTAAAATGCAGCTTGAACGAAAACAGAATTTTAATACAATTATTTTATAAACAACAAATTTGTAATTCAAACATGGCACAATTAAATGGTTCACATGCCCATGTGTGGCAAATTGAGTCAGTAAAAAATTAAGACTACTAAAAGTGTGAATATTAATATATAACATTACAAACTTCAAATAGGGATTAATCTGTTTGCATATCTATATATAAATAAG
Organism: Hofstenia miamia; assembly: GCA_900660155.1. Classification (NCBI taxonomy): domain Eukaryota; kingdom Metazoa; phylum Xenacoelomorpha; order Acoela; family Hofsteniidae; genus Hofstenia; species Hofstenia miamia. Next base: position 1,155,661 of record CABFPE010000107.1, read on the forward strand.
ATCATAACCAAATTTTATAATAGATATCTAATCTAATTTCGGACGTGATTGCAACAAATGTGGTCGAAGAAATCATTTTGTAATTGTCTGTAAATCCAAACTACTGAAAGCCATTCGAGCTGTAAGCCAAGTAAACGATCTTCAAGACGAATACTGCAATTGATATGATTGTGATATGCTGACAACTCATAGGATACACGAGTATCCTGCAAAAACAATTGAATAAACCCAAAATCTGAATGAAAATGGTCCCTGGCAGACAATGCAATGTTATTTGATAGAAGGATCTTAGAAGCTTAGGCTTAAACGATAAAATGAAAATAATTAATTCCATTTTGATGTTGATTATTCCCAATTTGAAGTTGATTATTCCCAATTTGATGTTAATTTCAACTTGAAGTTGGAATGGCATGGTTTCTGAAGGCAGTACATAAAATTGGACGTATTCAAATTTCCTTGAATAAGTTTATAGAATATATTAAATTAGATATATTAAATTTCAGATAAAATTCAACTAGATTCATATTCTACTACTTTTGAACTACAAAAAAATATTTAAAAAATGATACAAAATAGGGTCAAATCGTCTTGCATGCTAAATTTAGACCAATTCTATATTTTGTTTAAAGGCATAAAACTAATTTAATCGAAATTTACATAATTTAATGTTTCGTAAAAACGAGGTAATATCAAGCATGCTAAAATAGCGAGAAAAGTGCTAAGAATATCATGCTTATACATAATTTAAAATCAATTTTTTTATCAAACTGCTAAAATATTTTGTCGCATTTTAGTATAGTGCTGGAGAGCGTGTGTATTTAGAGTTCTCATACACCCACTTATCAAGTAGTCAATATAATCGAAGTAAAATTATATTTAATGCAGGAAGTTGGGAAAATAATTCATTGATAATGAATATCAAAATAATTCGTTAAAGGAGTGTTACCACTTGCGTTGGGCATTAGTTATCATACACCACAAAAGTCAAAGCAATATTACAAAAATCTGAATAATAGTTTATGATTGCACATCACCTACACAAAATAAGCTGCTTTCATATGCGCTGCAATCATTGCGTGACCTCATAATCTCTAAGCATAGGCAAGAAGCCTCGGATAAGAATTTCTTTATTGACAAATTTCAATATTTTCTCATCAAAGCTAAGCTCAGCGCTTTTTTCGAAATATATCCATCATACAATCTAATCAATTTCAATTTGAACAGCATAATTAAATAAAAAAAACAATGTTTTTGTTCTTTGCAAGGTGTGCGAGACTTTTGCACATGGCCCGAATATGATGTGAAACCAGTAAAACATGAACGAGTTCAGTCATCTATTGGAGAAATTCTGACAAATGAAGAATCATTAGAGAGCTGAAAAAATGAGACCAAGGACAAAAGAAAAATACATAAAAATCGATTATCATTTCCTGACATTTCGGAAATTATCAATTCTGCTCATTCTTTTTATTACAAACTTTATCTCACTACTAAATAAATTGCTCTATGATTTAGCTCCTCCTTTACATATGTAGATCAAAACGGTGAGTACCAACATTAGCTAAGTTCAAACAATGTGCCAAAACTACGAAAAAATGCTTTTAAGACATTGAAAATTACCTGATGAATTGAGCCATCGTCATTTAGAATCATGAAGCCCAATTGATTGGAAGTTCGATCATTGCCATAGCTAGACATTTCTATCTGAAAGCTAAATACAGAAAATTTAACAATTGTATACATAATCAGTGTACATTCTAGACAACAAAATTTGAGGGTCACTTGTTCCACATCCAGCCAAAACAGTAGGACATATTGACAGAAGTATCGTGTGTTGTCTGCTTGCTAACGTCACGGCTACAATATCTGAAAGTTACGCCGATTGGCTAACACTAAAATTTACAACCAATCAGATAAACCCTTAGAACAAGTGACGTTATTGTATTTCAAGTGCAGGGACTAATAGGCTAGGGTGTGGCCCATGCCCGTGGCCCGTACGCATGCCCATGCACCCATAAGCTGTTTTGGGCCCGTAAAATAAAAATAAATGTCCATTAAGACTTGAATCATTATGTTGAACAGTATTGAATAGTATTTGAGGGACCAATGATATTTGAACAAACAATTGAGACAAAATTATATCAATTTTACGCTGACCATTCAGTTTTGGCATGGCTACTGCGTCGGAGGAGACTCGCTTATCAAAGGCATTACTAGCAAATCAACGTACGAACATTTTTACAGCAATATATCAGTTCCTAGTGGAAAAGCAACTTGCAAGATTTGTAAAACAACTTATAGCCATTAACAAAAAAAGCGGTGCGAATAGTCTACGTCGGCACTTATCAACAAAACACCCAAAAGCTTATAGAGCCAAACAAAATGATTGTCTATCTGATGATTCCCAGCCAACTCTTACCGATCTTGGACACGGTACTGTTATCAAAAAACAAAAAATAGAATTACCCCAGAAAACCAAATGCATTCTTACTTTAGCGTGCAGTAAACACGTTTTGCCATTAAAGTTTTTTGAAGATCCAGTTATTTCTTCTAGATTCAATTTACCACCTATAAGCCGGCGAGGGGTAAGCGAACAAACTTTATTAGCTGAAGATTTGAAGGCCACAGTTTTTGAATACTTCAAAAATAAATGGGTTACCTTATCACTGGATGGGTGGAAAAATCCAGTAACAACTCATCATTATGTGACAATTCTTATGTTGAATGTCGCGGAAAAAACGAAAAACCAGTTTGCCTGCAAAGTTTTGAAATAAGTGGCACAAACTCGGAATGCATTGAAACGTGTATTCAGTCAGCCATTGACGAACTCAAAGAAAATATTTACCTATTGCCTGTGTTACCGACAATGCTCCTTCAATGATAATTGGCGCGGAGAATATTTTTGCAAAACATTCAAATGTTTTGCCACTGAGATGCTCTGCACATGTCTTAAATTTGTTTACCAAAGATATTTTGAAATCAGTTGAATTCTTAAAATCGGGATTTTAAATTTTGTTTGAATATATTAACAAAAGAGTTATCTGAAGGTATTGTGAAAATAGATGGAATAGTGTTTCCGATCGGTTTTTGGATTTACAAAAACATTTATGAGAAGCTGGTACGGAGGGTACAGAATTAACATGTGTCAATTCAGTTGTGGGTGCACTACAACCATTTATTCAGATTCTGAATCTATGTCAAAGTGATGGAAGCGCGTGGACTGAAATTATCCATTCGTTCGAAAATGCCATAGCTGAGTCGTCCTGAAAAGGATTGGACGGAGTGGTAGTAGTAGCGCAAAATCGTAAGAATTTGGATTATGAATGATATTGTTGCTCTGAATATATTTATTTCCAATGAGCTTGAGTTATCAGAAGATACAGTGGCAAGAATCACGAAATGGTTAGACACTTTAGGAATTTCTTAATTTGAGGGATTTTTTGCTGATCGCGTTTTTCACGGAGACAGCGTTGTTCTCCCAAAAAACTTAACATGTTTACCAAATTTAATTGCAACAGTGAAGCCGCAGGTGAAAGGTGTTTCAGTGCACATAAACTAATACCGACTACCATGAGGGCTAGTTTGAGTAACGATATTGTAGATAGATTATATATATATATATATATATATATATATATGCTCGATACCCGTATTTTAGTGTCCGTGCCCGTACGGATCACACGTCGGTCAGTGCAGATTAAGTTGAATACGATTCCGTGAGTTTAAAGCNTATATATATATTCGATACCCGTATTTTAGTGTCCGTGCCCGTACGGATCACACGTCGGTCAGTGCAGATTAAGTTGAATACGATTCCGTGAGTTTAAAGCACGCTTCCTGTAAACAACTGGAAAACGAATAAAATCGCCACAAGTGTAAGTCCGCCACCGCGCAGTAATGACGCATATTATTATAAGCACGCCCCTTGATAGCCTGTGAGCACAGAGGCCGTAATGGCCCGGCCTAGAATGAACACTGATAATAGTACATATCTATTGCATTCAATTAAATGTGATTATTATTGAAAAGTTTGAGACAAATTGAAGTGGTAATCAGCTGGCGCTATAGCAGCATGTCTAATCTACAAATTGTGACAGCAAAATAATTTCAATTTGTAAAAAAATTTAAATTTCATGCTGGTAACAAACTAGGATAAACTTTACAACATTATAAAATAATTAAAATGAATTATATATTAAAGCCACAGGAATATATCAAAGTTCACAAAATTATTTTATAATTGACTATTCTTGCTTCTGTTTTAATGCGGAAAAAAGGAATCGCTTTCTGAATAATGGGAGGAAAACATAGGAATTAAAACTTCCTCGTCATTAAAAAGGTCATCATAAAATGTATATTCAAGAAATTTTGGTTCTCGAAACAAAATCGCATGAGGTAACAATAAGGAGAAATTACATACTGTTGAGGAATGGAATAGATCTATACTAGATGAAGAATTCACTTCAAATGATTCAGAATCTGAACTTTAAAGCAAAATTAGTGTTTTTATTGCGATTGCTTCAAAAAATTGGGTCATACACCTACTTACATTTTCTGTGGTTATGTCTTAGATTTAGCATTCTGGAAAAATAGTTCTTTTGTCTTGATTTCAAAGTAAAATAATCCTTCACTGAATCATTTTAGTTTTGTAACCATTCAATGAATAGAATGGAATTCTTCTTTGCCATAGTTGATATCTGAACTCTCTATGGTTTTCTCTGAAAATAAAGTCGTTTCCGTACAACACTGTGTACATTTTTTTTACTTGAAAAACAAATTTTAAGCCTATTGAGAGTTATCTTTAGATATGATTGAAAGTTTTAAATAAATAACCCTAATAATATGTCGTAACCTTTATCTGCAAATTAAATAATACACTAATATATACTATTGCTTCAGAACAAAAATAATGTATTTGAAATATATCTTGAATTATTTGTAGTGTCACACAACTACAATTACCAACCATCTAAATTAAGAGGGAATTAAGAAATATATCCATATATTTCATATTTGAAAAGAAATTTCGATTACATAATCTATACAAAAGAACCAAAGAATAGAAACAAAATAATTTCTTTATCAGAATGCTCTTAATTTGCAGTATAAATCTGCATGTCATAAACAACACAAAGCTTTGACTGTCAATAAGTAATAATAATTTTAATTGCATTTGAACATTTACTGATTTATCTGATGAGTTTTTGATTATTGTAAATGGCATTACTGATAATGAAGCAAGTTTGTTTAAACAAACTGAATCTGATTCTGAACAACTGAATAAAGTCTTTGACCACATTGGTGTCAATACTAAAGACAAAATATGCAGCGTGAAGAGACTTAGGAAGTTTTCAAGAGGAAGCAACCGCCCTAGGCCTTTACTTATTAAATTTAATAATGAATAGACAATGCGAAAACTGTTTTTCAAAAGTTATCTGTTAAAGGATTTCGAACGTCCTGTGTATCTCAAGAAGTATCTTTCCAGTGCTGATAGCGAAATTGAAAAGAAAATTTTGGCACTACGTTATAAAAAAGTCACTGAAGAGGAACTTTCCAAATCAGATTTTTGTATCAAAAACTTGCAGCTTTTTTACAAAAACTCTCCAGTCCAGCTGTCCACAAATTGACAATCAACTGTATTATCCGGTCTCATTTTAAACTGCCAATCTCTCATTAATGTTGAACGAAGAATCAACCTTCACAAGCTTCTGACAGTTCTTAACATTGACATTGCCTTCTTAACAGAAAGCTGGCTAAATGATGACATTATGGATGAAGAAATTGTGCGTGGTTCTCATTTTATAATAGTTTCTAGAAAAGACCGGCCGAAGAATCAACATGATGGCACTATTATTCTGGCAAGAAAATTGAATGAATGCTCCATAGTAGATATCTCATACCCCAAGTTCGCTTTCAGTACATGCTGTTATCTAGTGTCGCCTAATTTCATTAAACTTTATATTTTAATTTACAGACCACCTGCAAAGTCAAACTACGAAATTACCTTTGATGATATCTATTTTAAAATATGTCAATAATTTCGATGATATTTGCAGAAATTTTGCCCAGTCAGAAAGAAATCTTCGGTGACTTTAACTACCCTGGTATCGATTGGAATGAGTTAGTTAGTCAGAAAAATGAAGTCCTGTTTTCTTAAATTTCTAGACTCGCTTGAGCTGATGCAATTGATTAGAGGCCCTACCCACGTGTCGGGTAATACATTGGATATTCTCGTCACCAACTCACACGATACTCGTTACATGGCTTTACCGAAGTCTTTTTCTGATCATTTTCCAGTACAATTTTTCATTTCTGTTGATTTTCTACCTCTGATGATGTCCCATTAAGCTTTTCGAAATCGCTTTTCAGTCTGGCAACATTCAATTCCAAGCTTTATAGAATATATGAATTTATTTCTTGTTGTCTCTTCTACAATAAACACTATATCCAGACCTGGTATACATTGTTCACCGAAGCTGTCAATGGCTCTATCCCCATCAAGCATTCCAAAAGCGTTATTTTATCCTGATTTTTATTCATCTCATACTATGCATCTTATGAATATGAGAAACACTGCGCAGAGAAAACTTTCAAAAGCTTGGTCTCTTCAAGGATCATTAAAAGTGAAGCAGCTGTCAATCAACCTTAATCTCTCAAAAGAACTTGACAAAACAGCTTATGTCTGTGGAAGTACGCTCTCTAACAAATATCAATGTTTTTCCCTGCTGCGATCCTTGAAATGTTTTACAAACATACCAAACTTGATGTTTTGGGGTAATAAATCTGCTACTACTACTACTACTACTACTAAGCTCTTCAATGAATACTTTTGTTCATGTTTATTCAGCTAAACGTGATTTTGCAATATAATCCTTAATCACAATTTTTTTTTAATAGTAGTCAACGTGGAAATTATATGAATATTCTTTTCTTGTAGTCTTGTAATTAATGAAAAAATTCTGTATTTCTAGTTTGTCCAATTTCTTAATTCTAAATTTTAATGGCATGTCATTGAATATTTCAGCTGTTTTTACAAGAAAAGAATTAGAGCCATGACTATTTTTTATTAATCTCTTTTTCAAGTATTTGCTGGTGCGTACATTCCACTTTAACGTAGAATGCAGTAATCCCGTAAAAAGTTACTACTACTACTACTACTACTAAAATGATTTATTATCATCTATAAACTACAAAACTAATTAATAGTACAGATTTCCATGCTATGTTTTAAGCAAGCTAAGGGACCCTAAAGTTCGCTGAGTATGCCATGCTGGGCTTTTTTCATTAAGGAAATGCTTTTTAATTTCATTCTTTAAAATTTTGTCTGCAGATATTACATGTAACGGAAGTTCATTAACAACTTCAGGAAAACGATTTTTTCCAAAGCTATTCTACGTGATTTTAGAAATAAATGTAATCTTTTATTATAATTTAAGTGATAGAAAATATCATCGACAGAAAAGATCACGTTTTTGCCAAACAAAATCCCAAAGAAATATAATGTGGTAATATATTTTGCAAAACTATATGCTCTCATTATCTTCAGATTAATGTAATGATTAGTAACATGCGCAAATCGAGGAGCTTAAAATTCCATAAATGTTTGAACGAGCATAGTTAACAAAGAAATCTTGCGGAATACATTTTTTAATTAATTTAGGATGACTATTTTTTATTAATCTCTTTTTCAAGTATTTGCTGGTGCGTACATTCCACTTTAACGTAGAATGCAGTAATCCCGTAAAAAGTTACTACTACTACTACTACTACTAAAATGATTTATTATCATCTATAAACTACAAAACTAATTAATAGTACAGATTTCCATGCTATGTTTTAAGCAAGCTAAGGGACCCTAAAGTTCGCTGAGTATGCCATGCTGGGCTTTTTTCATTAAGGAAATGCTTTTTAATTTCATTCTTTAAAATTTTGTCTGCAGATATTACATGTAACGGAAGTTCATTAACAACTTCAGGAAAACGATTTTTTCCAAAGCTATTCTACGTGATTTTAGAAATAAATGTAATCTTTTATTATAATTTAAGTGATAGAAAATATCATCGACAGAAAAGATCACGTTTTTGCCAAACAAAATCCCAAAGAAATATAATGTGGTAATATATTTTGCAAAACTATATGCTCTCATTATCTTCAGATTAATGTAATGATTAGTAACATGCGCAAATCGAGGAGCTTAAAATTCCATAAATGTTTGAACGAGCATAGTTAACAAAGAAATCTTGCGGAATACATTTTTTAATTAATTTAGTCTTGAGTTTAAGCCTGCTAAATTTCTAATTTTAGATTCTAGAAATTCTTTAAAGTTTAAAGTTTTATTAATAGGCACGCCCAAGTATTTTGCCGCAGAATTTTCCTGAATTTTTTGCTCGTTAATATAGATATAATTGGTTGCATTGGAATGTGCATGTTGTTCCAATAATATAAAGTTGGTTTTATTAACATTGAGCGTTAATTCGTTTTTGTCAAACCATGATTTTACTTCAGTCAATTCATTACTTAGTTTTTTAAGAGCTTCATTTTTAACCTTACTGAAGACAAAAATGCACGTATCATCGGCATATTGAACTATTTGACACTGATTAGTTGCATCTACGATATCATTAATAAAAATATTAAATATAATTGGCCCCAGCACTGACCCCTGAGGGATGCCACGCGTTATCAATTGATGATCTGAGTAAGCATTTTCGATCTTGACACTTTGATACCTGCCTACTAGGAAACTGTTTATCATTAGTATTGCTTCTTGACTGAACCCATACTTGGAGAGTTTTTTCTCAATTAACAGGTGTGACATACTATTGAAAGCCTTGGCTAAGTCTAGAAAGGCTATTGCCACGTTTTTATTGTCGTTTAGCGCATCTTTCCATTGTTCAGTTGCATAAAGTAATGCATCTGTAGTTGACGTGTTTTTCCTAAACCCAAACTGATGCTTATTGAGAATTTTTTGTTCTTTGATATACGGTACGTTTTTATCTGACTATATACACTTTTTTCCAATATCTTGGAGAGCATGTGATTAACTGTTATAGGACGATAATTTTTGCAATCGCTAGGGTCCTTATCTTTGTATATGGGAGTTACTACGGAATATTTTAACATCATTGGAAAGTAAGAGTGTCTGATGCAATAGTTTATAATAAATATAATGTAAGTTAGTGTTTCAATAAAGGCTAGTTTGTAAATAAAATTTGGCACAGTACTTGGTCCTTTTGATTTACGATCATTAACACCTTCAATGTTTTTTTAACTTCGAATTCTGAAATATACCTGAAGTAGAACATGGGTTTACGCTGTATGATGTTGTCTTGATATGGTATGGGGACGCCTGAATACTTACCAAAGTTTACAAATTCTTTATTCAATGCAGTTGCAATTTCATAATCAGTCTTAAGAATTTTACTACCAAGCTTTATCTGTGAAATTTTATCCTGTTTCACACGTCGTTTTGTCAAATGATTAACATAATTCCATTTCTCACGTTCAGTTTGCAAGGCCTTAAAATTTCTTATGCATTCGTTGTCAAGGTTACTTCTTTCAATCATCTTCATTCTATTTTTGGATAGTCTACAATTTTTGAAATCTACATCGCTATGACTCTGCTTCCATTTGTGAAAGGATTCGATCATTTTATGATTTTCAGCATCAACTTCTTTGCTGTTTCTAAAGTTAAACTTTTTGGGGTGGACACATATTAATTTTTCAGGTGCTTGCTTATTCAAAACATTCTATACACTACTACTACTACTACTACTACTACTACTACTACTACTATTATTATTATTTGCTTTATTTGCAACTATAAACTACAAAGAGATGTATGAACAGAGATATATGAACAGAGTGGTTTTAATTAAATTATTTTTGCATACTTTAAGTCACATAAAAATTTGCGGAATATTCCTTCCTAGTTTTGTCATATTGAAATAAGTTGCATATTGTGTTTAGAAACAATTGAAGTTCTTAGGTCATTTGGAAGAGAATTGAATATATCTGCAGCTTTAGATAAGAAGGAATCCCCCAAAACTATTGTTTAACTGAGACAACTTTATGTATTTATATTGACGATGATTTAATTTTAGCTTTCTGTAAAAAATATCGGATAGAAACTTTTTCTTCCCTGATATGATTGCCATAAAATACAGATATGTGAATTATTGACGTATTTAGTTGGCTTCAGAATTTTGAACTCTTTATAAAAGCAGGTTATGTGAGAGAATCTTGGAGCACTGGCTATTGTCTCGATTATTCTATTAGACATTGTCTCAATCTTTTTCCACATTAATGTGTATTTACCAGTAGTGAAAAGAGATCCGTAGCTGAGAATCCCATATATCTCAGACCGAGAATAATCAATGAGAAACTGATGAGGTACATTGTTTTTTATTAGGTTAATTGTATCTCTAAGAACTGCAAGTTTACGGATTTTCCAATTTAGAAATTCAGTAAAATCTAGATTGTTGGTAAAAGTTACCCCAAGGTAAGTAAGTAGCTTTAGAAGAATTAGATAGCGTTGTATTATCTACTACGATGTTATTCTTATTGATTAAATCAGCTTTGTAAGATCTTTCCAAAATAATGAATTGTGTATTATTAATATTGAGTGTGAGTTTGTTTGTTTGAAGCCAAAATTTAAGTTGAACCAAATCTTGTGATAATAGTTTTGAACAGGTGATTTTGTTATCATGACTAAGATAAATACATGTGTCATCAGCGTATTGAATGGACTTACAATGGGAGAGACAATCAGATAAATCATTAATGAATATGTTGAATAGCAAAAGCCCTAGGATGGACCCTTGTGGAACTCTGCGTATAATTTGTTGGTATGCTGAATGGTATAACCCGATTTTAACTGACTGAAATCGATCATTAAGAAAGCTTTCCAACAATTTCACTGCATCATTACTTAGTCCGGAATTATGAAGCTTACGAATTAGTATATTGTGGTCAAATACCTATCAAATACCTTAAATAAATCAATGAACAAGATACCAACATGTGAAGATTTGTTTAGGCATTTCCGCCATTCCTCAACACTGCATCCGTAGCAGACCGGTGCTTAGTAAATCCATATTGGAAGTGTGAAAAACGCTTCTAAAAAACTAGTCAGAAATACAACATTAATTTACGCTTTGTCCAGTAAAATAATTGTTTATGCGCATTTAGTGGGAAGTTTTAAAAGATTTTTTTTGCTTACATTGAAAAATTCTTTTTTCATAGCATAATTATTTCGAATAATATACATCAAGTGCTCTTAGATTTAGCGGATTAACTATAAATAATATACTCTCCAATGTGATATCAATGAAGCTGGGATTCTGGTTTCAAAAAAAATCAAGAGACTATTTGATGTAGTGGCAAAATGCTCACATAGGCGCCAGCTGTTCCAATGTAATGACGGGAAAAAATGAAATATCGAAAAGTGAAAAATAATAGAATTGAAAACGGATTCCGCACAATGTTCTGGAATGTGCTGCAAATTGAAATAAAGCAAAACTACTTAATCGTCAATAACTTGCGCAGTAGAATAAACAAACATTTAAATAAAAAACAATTATATGAATAACTCAATGACTTCTTGTAGTGCAAAACAATGTTAGTGGAAGATCCACACGATTTATTCATCAGTAATAGATTGAATAAAATGTCCATAAACTTTGGAAAAGTAATTAGCGTATTTATTTCTCCAATAAAAAAAATTGATGTCTACAGCGTAAATACGCTTACATAAATGTAGTGTTGACAATGTGAAATAACTATCACGCCGTAAATCAATCAAATGCGCTAAATGGCAACTCATGCTTAATGTCAAACACATTAATTAGGTTGGTTATATCTTATATATATTTTAGATATATTCCAATATTTTATGGCATCCTATAGGGTAGGTCTAACATACGAAACGTAAATTTGTAAGCAAAATACGAAAGGGAGATGTGACATGTTAGAAATAAGCATGTCAATATATAATTTCGGGAAGATACAACAAGTTCGTAAAATATATGTTCGTATTGAAAAAAATTTAGGTTCGTAAACATGTTCGTAAAATATAAGTTCGTATTATTAAATTTCTTATAATAGTTCGTAAGTTATATCTTTGTATTATTTAATTTAATATATTAGTTCGTATAATATAAGTTCGTATATATATATAATGACGTAATAATCCTTTTAATTTAAATTGCACGTGTTTTAATGGAAGAAATTGAAGGTTTCCGAAAAAATTCTCACCTCTATGTACATCAATCTTTTTTATATATTAAGGATTATGTTAAAGATAACATAGTATATTATAAGTGTCAAATGTTTCGGAGTTGCAGAGGACATGCTAAAAGCTGTCAGAGCATTGTAATGTTATTGGAAGTGCACAGGTGCATAAATTTTATATTAAGCTACCTAATAAATTATATAATAAAAATATTGTATGGCAAATTAAATTTAGTCATGACCAACAATTTGAGGAAATTAAAATACTAAAGTTAAAGAGTATGCTAAAGAGGTGAGCTGAAACTGAAAGTTCAAGTCTTAGGGAGACTTTTGATTCCTCTACTAATCAATCATGCATTGGTGATCAAATTTTGTTCATGGAAATAGAAGACTCCATGAGTCAATGGTGTCATTTGCATCTTCCACCACTGCCAAATACACCAAAATAGTATTTTGCTGCTTTACAAAATCATGCTATTGAGGTTTATTTGATGCATTTTTGTAATTTAACTTCTACACAAGTTTCAATTTCCTATATAGATGACACATATTAAATAAAATATACTAATATTTAGGGGATTGAAAACACTGTTATTGAATTGGTGTCAACAGATTGTTTACCATATCAGCATGCTATAGTTTTTACTTCCCAGCTCTTGCTCAATAGCATGTATGGTGAAAATGTTTCAATTCACATTGATGGAACATTTAAGATTTGTCCAGCCATGTTCTTTCAATTAGTAACAATTTTAAAAGTTTGCTCTGGTTGTCTTGTGCCTATTTTCTTTGCCCTGATGACATTGAAAAGCAAACAATTGTATGATTCAGTATTTCAGAAATTAATTTTAGGAATCTGCTGCTGTGTCTTTCAATTGCCAAGTTGTGGGGTGTTTTTTTCATTATGCCCAGGCTATATATATTTAGGAATGCACAATTGGCTTGGCTTACAATGTTCCTATACCAATTTGCAAGTCAGATTGCTATTGCAATGTCTCATGGCTCTACCAATGCTCCCCTCTCATTTAATTGAATTAGGTCTATTGCAAGTGAGGGTGAGCACAATTGCAGCTTATCAAGAAAAGTAATATTAAATATATAAATAATGAAACCATATACTAATATATCATGACTTTATCTTTATTATATTGAATTTAGGCTCTCTACTTTAATTGCTTATGCATTGAGTTATTGGGTCAAAAGGGTAGGTGTGAAGCAACTAAGTTTATATAAGTCTGCAACCAGAACCAACTCTGAAAAAGAGGCATTTTGTTCACATTCATTGAAGTTGGTGAAAGGCATTCATTTAATTGTTTGGCATTTTACCAGTTTAATGATTAAGTTAATTTCAACTTCTGAAACAGAAATTAGAAGAATTGAATTAGGCAATTCCTTAACACATTCAAAACTTAACAGAAGGTTTAATATAAAGGCTAAAATTATCAGGGCAATTACTTCCCAGTTAGTCACATCACAAATATCATTATTTGAATTCTTAAAATCAATTTTATATACTGGTCTTGGAATATCCAATGCCACATTTAATTTAAGTGGAATTTTTCTACTTGAAGATGATGTGAATAACAATGAACATACCACTTTTGATTGGAACCCTGATGTAGAAATCAGGGTATATGTAAAGTGAACTGACTCACAATTGCCTGCTGAATTGACATGAAGTATTTGGTTAAGCAGAATACAAGTATGCATTCTAATTTTAGCATGCTGCCACTCTTGGTTTTGTTTTTCTTGCTTATCAGCTTGGATGGAAAGTAATCTGTGTTGTTCTATTTGCTGCAGTTATTGCAACTCTGATGGAATTATTCAAATTTTTACTTGATTTGCCAATTATTTTTGAATTTTTTATTTCTTAAATACATTGTATCAATGTGCTAATTTTTTATATATTATTGTTTTACTAGAATCCTGTTGGATATGCTTATTGAAATGTTCTATTAAATTTGCAAACAAGTAGTATAGTAAAATGTATTTAGAAATTGCTCTGTAATCAATTGTATTGTAGAGTCACTTGGGGCCCCTTTTTGATTTTTATCATTTGTCAATTTTGTTAGTGCTGAATACTGCCTTATAATCAGTTAGATTAGTTAGTTACATCATCATGAAGTCATGATTTTCACTATCAAGTTTTTCTAGTGCAGATATTCAAAATTAGAATTATTTGTCCCCTTGTTTTAGTATGAACATGTTATTGCTCTCTAATTTTGAGAGGGAACTCAAATGTGAAATTTGTAAAACCTGAACAGGTGATAATATTTGATTAGAATACTTGAGAAACCTGTAGTGAATGTCACAATATAAATTGTCTCATTTCAATTGTGTTTGATCTTTTTTGGTTTATTTATTAAGCTAACCCTTTTAGATTCATCTATGGATTGTTGTGAAATAATAATGGCTTAAGTTCTGGTGACAATTTGGGAGTTACTCCACTGTGTCTAGGGTGACAACATGGTCTCTAACCGTTGGCAGCCCAAACCATGGCACTGCATTAAGTTACAGCTACAATTAAGTAGAGGGAAATAACAATTTTTATTCAATCATTTCTACTCATACATTGCACTTGATAATTTACACTGTGATGATAATATACTGCTGGTTAATGCAAATGCATGGTAATTACATGTGATAGTGATATTTATCATTTATTTACATAGGCTGAGGAAATAAGAACAATTGAGTTCTGTTATAATTGAGCTAGAAATAAACAACTAGAGACACACTATTAGCACCTTGGATCAATTTGAGGATGCTGCTTTGGTATGATGCCATGTGAATTAGTCACTATTGGAGGTTAATTCTCTGTGAACTATATTTCTGTTTTCTTTATTGAACTAGCAAACTACCAATGCTCTATTTTCTGGTGGAATGTGGGCCACTCTCTATGATGGTAGCCTTTGCAATCATCTACCTGTTATTTGAGTCACCTAGTACTGTTGGAGTAGTCAGGGATCCCATGTGATTCTACAATTTTGCTGATATGTTATCATGATGACCATCAGTGAAATGATTTGCAATTTTATTCTGTGTCTTTTCTGGGGCATTCACAAGGTAATCAAAGATAACTATTTTTCTGCCAACTCTGTATTCATTAGTGTTTTTTAGAAATTCTTCTTGTAATATTTCTAAAATATTGTAGCCTACTTTATCTAATATTCTTTTCATTATCTTAATTAGATTTTGTATTTTTTCTTCATGAAAATTTGGGGTATAGATGTATAATTTGTCATAATATATATGAGGTCTTAAAATCATATCCATTAATAAATTAGTTTTTCCACATCCTGATTTACCACATATAAGCATTCTAAAATCTTCTGATAAGAAATTCACTGGTGATTTGTCACTTTTCACTTTTGGAGTATCATAATTAATAATCTTTATTATATAAAGAAAAACAAAAATCTTTTTTTCTGAAATTAATTTCACTTCTTATTTAAATGAAAGGTACTTTCCCACTGAAAAAAGATTTTCTTTTTTCCTTTTATAGATGACAACAAATTTAACTTACTGTGTTAAAGAAAAAAGATTAACAGGTTCTATTCCAGGCTCTGGACAATGGATAAAAACAAAAATGGAAGAAATATGCTAAAATCAATTTGTAGCAATTTTGGAAGTAAAAAGACACAATTTGTAAGAACTAAATTTGGAAAGGGAAGTAATGCTTCTAATGGTGGAGCCAACCTTTTCCCTTTTGATATTCATAAAGCAATTGGCTACCTCACAAATTTTAGAAAAAGACAGGTGATTGTAAATTATATAGATGAAATTTGGTGGGCTGACTTAGTTGATTTGCAAAAACTCAGCAGGTGGAATAAGGATTATAAATATTTATTGATGATTATAGATACATTTTCAAAGTATGGGTGGATTATTCCACTAAAGGATAAAACTGGACCTACTGTTAGAGATGTAATTAAGGGTGAATTACATTCATCCTCTAGAGTTCCAAAGTTCTTATGGGTAGATAAAAGAAACGAATTTTATAATAAGCATGTTCAAGAACTTCTTGACAAGTACAATGTTAAAATGTGCTCAACAGAAAACCTTGAAAAAAATTCACTTGTAGAAAGATTTAATAGAACTATTAAAAATAAAATGTGGAAAGAATTCACAAAGCAGAATCATACACAATATTTGGATATACTTATATACTTCCTAAAATATTAAATGAATACAATAATACAAAACATAGCTCTATAAAAATGACTCCAATTGAAGCTTTCAAGGAGAAAAATGAACATGAAGCTTACAACAATTTGTACAATAGGTTTAACAATTTGTACATTAAGGAAAGTTTAGGCATGAAGCCATCAAGGTACAATGATATTGAAAGCCTCGATGTTAAACCCATTGTGCTTAAATATAAGTTTAAAGTAGGTGACAAAGTTAGAATAAGTAAATTTAAAAGGAAAGTTTTTGATAAAGGCTATACACTAAACTGGACTGAAGAAATATTTATAATTGATAAATTAAAATTAACAGACCCTATAACATACACATTGAAGTATTTAGCTGATGAAGAAATAAAAGGATCATTTTATAAAGAAGAATTGCAAAAAACTGATCAAGATATATTTAGAATTGAAAAAGTGTTAAGAAAAAAGAATGGAATGGCCTTTGTTAAATGGTCAGGATATCCTGATAAATTTAATAGTTGGGTAAAGATAAAAAATATATAGAAACATTATTTATGAATTTTTTTTCTAGACAAAAAAGCCAATATATATAAAGAGATGACAACAAGAAAAAAAATATCACTTGTTAAACTTGTAATTTGACAATTGCTAAGAAAAATTATAATGCACATATTAAAACTAAGAAACATTTAAAAAATGTAGAAAAGAATCATGATTTTACAATTAATGGATATATTCCAACAGTTAAGATAAATAAAAATTATGTTAATGCAACTGTTAATTTTAAGGGTACTAAATTATCCTTAATTCCATTTGCAGATATTAATACATTNTAAAGACACCTTAATTCCATTTATAGATATTAATAGATTGTTTATAGAAACATTAGTAAAATATTTTAATATAATCAACCAACCATTAAAATATAATGTTTNNNATTTTATTTAATATTTATAAAAGGTATTGAATATACACTTAAAGATGTAATAGTTCCTTATTGTAGAGTCACTCAGGGCCCCTATTTTAATTGATTTTATTTCTTTTGATTATTTGACACTCTAAAATTAGTGTTACGTCATAGTGATGTCATGATTGTTGCTATCAATTTATTTCTATCAATTTGTTCTATTTTCAAGTGCAGTTATTTGATCATTTTATTATTTGTCCCCTTGGTTCAATCTAATGTGTTATTGCTTGTTTAATTTTGCAAGGGAATTCATGTGAAGTTTGTAAACATATACCAGGTAATAATTCACAAGATTGTTATAAATACATGAGATGCCTGTAGTGAATACACAATAAAATCACTTCAACATCATCTGCTTTTTTGAACTTTATTACTAACCCCTTTTAGATTCGTCAGGGATTTTAGTTTAATAAATTTTGATTAAGATCTGGTGACAATTTGGGAGACACTGCACTGTGTCTGGGGTGACAACTAGCCCCTTAACAGATGGCAGCCCAAATCATGGTCACTATAAGTTATGGCTACATATATGTGTAAGGAATAACAGCTTTTATTTTGATCTTTTCATTTCATACATGCACTTAAACATCACACTGCAAATATATTATGACATTGGAGAATGTGAATGCATGTTAACTACATGCCTTTTGCTTTATTATTTACATGAGCTGAGATAATAGAACTCTGAGCTAAATTATTTATGTGAGCTAGAAATTAATACTTGATACACACAATTAGCACCTTGGCAAGTAAGGATGGCTTCCTGGATATGGCTTCAGACTGATGCCATGTGAATTGGTTGCTGTGAGAAGTCTATTTTCAGTGGATAGTTTCTGTTTTTCTTTATTGAATTGATGAACCACCAATGTTCTCTTTTTTGCTAGAATGTGGGTCACTCTCTACAATGGTAGCCTCTGCAACCTTTGTTAACCTTTGAGTTTCTCAGTACCACTGGAGTAGCCAGAGTACACCTGTTATTCTACATTATCAATTTAAAATGAAAGAAATAAAAGCTAAGCATGAAGTAAATAATATTAAAATTTCCTCTAAATTAAAGGAAATTATTGATGATTTTGAAAAATTAGAAGGATCAAACTGGGTATTAATTGGAGTGCATAGTATAAATATTAAAATGTACAAAATTTCTTGGGTGGAACATATGTTAAATTACCAATAAAATCTTCTTCAATTTTAAATATTATTAATAATGATGATAAGTGTTTTTTGTGGTCAATAATTGCAGCACAACACCCTAGTTCTACTAATCAAAATAGAACATGTGTTTATGAAAAATATCTAGATAAATACAATTTAAATGGAATAACATTTCCAATAACAATAAATGGAATTGAAAAATTTATTAAACAAAATGGAATAAAAGTTAATGTTTATGAGTTAAAAATTTGTGGAGATATGGTTAACCTTAAATATAATGTATTACCTATTTATTATTCTGATGAAAATGCAATTGATTTGGGGGTGTATGAAAATCACTTTGTTCTAATAAAAAACTTGAAATGTGTACTATACAAGGATTTAAGTAAAGATGAACTATACTTTTGTAAGAAGTGTTTATTAAAATGTAGAAAAAAGTCAACTTTTGAAAATCATATTAGATTATGTAAAAATGAAGACACAACACAATTATATTTTCCAAAAGAAGACCAAATTAAATTTAAAAATTAACATTATAAAATAGATGTTCCATTTAGAATTTATGCTGATTTTTGAATATTATAATGAAAAGCTTAAGAGTAAATGTAATTTATCTGATGTTGATAAAACTACAATTTTATGTAATCAATTACCTATTGCTTTTAGAATATATCTAAAATCAGATATTCCTGAACTATGTAAGTCAAAATACATCTCTTATTTTGGAAAAGATTGTGTTGAAGTATTTGTTCAAGAAATTAAAGAATTAGAAAACAAGTTCTTCTTTATGTTTAAACATGACATTTCAATAAAAATTACTAAAGAAGAAAATGAAGAATTAAAAAATTCAAATGAATGTTATTTATGAGGATGCACAAAAGGTCAAAAGGACCCATCAGGTAAAGAATTGCCCTTAAGACTAGTAAGAGATCATTGTCATTTAACAGGTAAATACAGAGGTGCAGCTTGTAATAATTGTAATTTGATGGCTCAAAAACAAAGAATGGCTTATGTACATTTGTACTTTCATAAATATTCACAATATGATTCACATTTATTTTTCAAGGAATTATTTAAATGTAAAGAAAAGTTGGTTATTAAACCCTTATGTAAAACTGAGGAAGAATATATTTCTGTAAAATATGGTTGTATAAAGTTTTTGGATTCTTACAGATTTCTTGCATCATCATTAAATAATTTTGCAAATAATCTTGAGAAAAAGCCTATTCTAGAGAAATATTTAGGACAATGTGAGCATGTACAATCTAAATTAGCCTACCCATATGAATTTTTTGATACTTCTGAATCTTATGAAAAACTTCCAGATAAGAAATTAGACTACTTTTCAACTCTAACTCAAAAGGTTCCAAATGAAAATGAAATAGAAAGAATTAATAAAGTATGACATTAAATCTGGAAAGGAATTATCAACATTGCATGTATAAGTTGATGTCTTATTACTAGCAGATATTTTTGAAAATTTTATTAAACATGGTAAAGAAAAATATGGTTTAAATCCCTGTTATGCATACTCATTACCTGTATATACTTGGCAATGTGGATTAAAATTCACGAATGTTCAATTAGATTATTTGAAGAATTGTGACATTGTACTTTTAATTGAGCAAAATATTCGGGGTGGGATTAGTTCTGTAATGGGAGATGGATATATTAAATCAAAAGATGAAAATAAAATTTTGTATATTGTTAAAAACAATCTATATGGCTGGGCAATGAAACAAAACCTTCCTTATAGTGATTTTAAGTTCTTAGAAGTAAATGGGAATCTAATTGAGAAATAATTAGAACTTCTGATAACAGTTGGATTGGATATTTTATTGAGTGTGACTTATCATATCCAAATAAATTGAAAAATAAAACAAAAAACTTTCCATTTTGTCCAGTTAAAAGAAAGGTAGACCCTTCTGAATATAGCGAATATCAAAATCAAATTGCTCTTAAAAGTGTTTGTCCTACACCAAAGCTTATTTGTGATCAATATGATAAAACATTCTATTTTTGCCATTATAGACTATTACAGTTTTATTTATAAATGGGCATGGAAATTGGTAGAGTGCACAGAGTAATTTCATTTAAACAGAAAAAAGTTTTAGAAGGGTACATTGACCACAACATGAACATGCGTTCAAAAGCAAAAAATAGTTTTGAAAAAGATTTTTATAAACTTTTAGATAATGCTTTCTTTGGAAAAACTTGTGAAAATATTAGAGGACGGATTAATGTAAAAATGTTTAATAAAACTGAGACTACTGAAAAATTAATTAAGGTACAAAGCAAATTAGAATTTAAAACAAATTCCAATTTTGACGATTTTTTGGTACATCATTACCATCAAACTAAATTGAAATTTGATAAACCAATATATGTTGAATTTACTGTTTTAGAACTTTCAAAATTGTTAATGTATGAAACTTATTATGATGTCTTACAACCATTTTTGGTGAAAATAATATAACTTTAAATTATATGGATACAGACAGTTTCATTTTAAATATAAAAACTAACAATATAGTTAATGATTTGAAAACACTTAATGATGATTACAAATTATTTGATTTTAATAATTTTGATAAGAATCAGGAATTATTCAATGAACAATTTAAGAAAATTCTTTGATATTTTAGAATTGAAACACCTGAAAGTATATATTTAGATCAATTCATGCTTTGAAAAGTAAAATGTATTGATATAAAGTTAATGATAAAAGTAAAAACACTTTGATAGGAATAACAAAAGTTGAGAAAGAAAAGTTAACATTGAAATATTATAAAAATTGTTCAGAAACAAATAAAATTGGTGTTTCAAACAATTATACATTGAGAAATAAAAAAGACAAAATAAGTTTAATCAACACAGAGAAGACTCTCTCACCATTTGATGATAAAAGATATTACTTAATTAATAATGAGAGATTTCCATATGGCTTTCTTTAAATACTTATAATGTAAATTAATGGATAGTATATTTGTTTGATTATTTTGAAGTATTAAATTTAATTTGATGGACAGCTACATATTAGTGTCAATTAACAACATATGTTAGTATTCTTTTGATACATTCATCAAGTTTAACATTCAAGTTATGTAGCTGTGTCTATTCTGGTTGTACATGGATGAAACTTTTGAATTAAGTTTGATTGATAGCTGCATATCAATGTCAATTAACAACATATGTTAGTATTTTTTGTATAAGTTGATATTATTGACATAGTACTAACATAAATCCTCCTACGTCTTATGCACATGTTACATAGCTAGCATTTTCCATTTTTTCAACAAAAAATGATATAGTGCTGATGTAAATCCTCCTATGTCTTATACACATGATACAAAGCTAGCATTTTTCATTTTTTCAATGAAACATGTAAGTATTTACCTTTATTTATTACTAATAGAATTATTTATTGAATTTCTTAATTTTTATTAATTTAAAAGATTTTGTTCTCTAAGTTCTGCTTTGTTTAAGGTTTTTATAAAGTTTCCTTTCAATTCAGAACAAATTATATTTTCTAAGTATTACATTTATGTATATATTTTTAATGATTGATTATGATTGAGCAGTTAGATATATTTTCCGCCTCAATGCTTTCAAAAATTACATATTCTTACACTATGATTTATTGGTCCAACATTCATATAGCTATAATATGAATATGATTTATGAAAATTTAATAACTTTGATTTACAGATGTTTACTATTAAATTTTTAGTAAAGTCTTCACCAAACAGCATTGTTAATGGATAGCAATGTAGTTGGAAGTGATTTCCAATATCTTTTTCAAACTTCCCTAAATTATATCAAAAAAAATAATAAAGAGGATTTTTTAAGAATTTCAAGACATTTTGCCAATAAATATCAACTACAATTTAATCCTGAAATTGTTGATGAAGATGTGAATCCTTCCAAAATCAAGTAAAGTCTTCACCAAACAGCATTGTTAATGGATAGCAACGTAGTTGAAAGTGATTTCCAATATCTTTTTCAAACTTCCCTAAATTATATCAAAAAAAATAAAGAGGACTTTTTAAGAATTTCAAGATATTTTGCCAATAAATATCGACTACAATTTAATCCTGAAATTGTTGATGAAGATGTGAATCCTTCCAAAATCAAAAAATTGAAAAAGATTAAAGAAATTTTATTAAACTCTTGGAGCAATTGTCCATCATATATAAACCTTAAGATTCAAGAATATGTTTACATGAATCTGACAAACGCCCAAAGTCAATTAAAAAACATTGGTGAATAAGTGGAATACAGTAAATCAAAAAACGTGTTTCTTGCATCATGTGCAGGTAATATTTTATACCATGCCAAGCTTCAATGTATTAAAGAGAAAGAGCTTTTTTCTACATTTTTACAATCTGCAACAATAAGTGGTGCATGGGCAACTCTTAAGAAGATATTCAACCTTAATTCTTGAAAATTTGAATTACTTTGAGGAATTTTGGTGAAGACTATTTATTGGCGATGTTCCCTATCTGTATTTTACATTTCTATCTATTATTTACATACTCATTTTGAGAAAATTCACTATCAATTATAACAAAATAAACGCATGTATTTTATATAACTCACTTGTATTTTGTACAATTTTGCATAGATATGCAACAGCTGC
>CABFPE010000107.1:1188553-1201844 GCA_900660155.1 Hofstenia miamia
TAATTTTAACAAAACAAAACGCATGTATTTTATAAAACTTCCGTTCTTATGGATTTATTTTTCATTCTAACAAAAACAAAACGCATGTATTTTATATAACTTCCGTTCTTATGGATTCATTTTTCATTCTAACAAAACAAAACGCATGTATTTTATATGATATATTTGTATAGATATGCAACAGCTGCAAGAGCGGAAGTATACTTCCATTCTTATGGATTCATTTTTCATAAAATTGGTCCCTGTATAATTCTAACAAAACAAAACGCATGTATTTTATATGATATATTTGTATAGATATGCAACAGCTGCAAGAGCGGAAGTATACTTCCGTTCTTATGGATTCATTTTTCATAAAATATTAATATGGCCAAAATGTTCATTCAAACAATCAAATTTCTCTTTATATACTAAGGTGTACATTAATAACATGGCTTCAAAGTTGCTTCAAAAATATTGGGGGATGTCCGTAAAAGGCAGGTTTTCTAAAAAATGCAAAAAAATTGATTTAAAACATATAGATGCATAGTTAAAATTGGGTATAATTGAATAATTATTTATATGGGTATGGCTGCAGTTTTTTTACCCCTGGCTGTAAAATCCTGAATTTCTAAAAAAAGCCTTTTTTCTTATCATAATCAATACAAAAGTGTAAAAAGTTATTAAAAAATGATCACTTTTAGAAAACTACGTATATACAACCGGGAGTTTTATTACTACTGGTGTTGACACTTCTTTAATTGTTTTAGGAATATGAATGGACCAGTCCCTACTAATATACATAAGTAGGCCACCCTACCTGTTTCTAAGAAATTATCCAAGTTGTGATCAAGTCTTATAAGGTAGTAGTTTTCAATACTTATGTCACATTTGGTGTGTTCTTATCTAGCTTCCTTTCCTGAATACATGCTAAAATAGGAATTTTTTAGTACATTTTAAAATTCAAAAAATTTTGATAATATGCCATTGACATTATTACTAAAAATACTTGGGTAGGATGATTTACATAAGTCATAGGTGTTTAGTCAATTGGCAATTTTACTATTTCCATCAAATAATTGCAGGTTTTTTATTCTTATTGGTTTAGAGTCTTTATCTTCTTTGTCTATTATTTCTCTCCTTCTTTTTAGCAGATTGTTCTCAATTTCCAATTAATCCATGAGATATGAGAAGATTTTTAATCAAAAGAGTAGTTCTTAAGTGCACTACAATTGACCAGGATCTTCCTTAAATGAAAACCATCCAAATTGCAACATCACATTTAGTTTTATATTTCCTTTGATAAGACCTGAGTTTGCATCATCAAAACTGCACATTGTACCGCGACTAGTTACGGTTAGGGTGCTTTGTTTCTTTCCACATTTAATACTGTACGGCATACTAGGGTTAGCGGCAAGCCTAATATGGAATCAACAACGTTTGTAATTTCTAGTGTAATGCAAGGGAATAAATAAATATCTATATTAGAAATTTCTAAAATTTGCCGATAGTTAAATAGTTAGCATCAACATGTATACATACACATGATTTTTGCCGTGGGAAATTTTCACGGGGTGGGTGAGTTGAGGATGAAGATTCTGCTCCAAGCACAAAGCTGAGAATTTAAGATTAACACTTTACCTTCAAAATGCAAAATCAGCATTTTAAAAATAAAATTTTGCAACTTGTAACTTTGCTCTCAATAATGTCGTGAAATGCATTTCTAAGGTGTATTCTTTCAATATTGCTAAAACTTTTCTAGGAGGTTCGCCCCGCTTGTGAACATTCACTTGATCACTTTGAAATGCCTCCCATGTCAGAAAATCCTGCATGCGCCCATGCAAGCAACCGAGGCCTACTGTAGTCATGGCCTTGCGATTTGCAGTAATATGAACGAAAATGTGTCGGAAATGCACTCCACTGCAGGACAGCATTTGATGTACCATGATACTTTAAGTAGCCAAATCAAATAATTTGCCATTTTAGTCATCTCCATGCTTTTTGGAACATTTTGTCATTTTGATAATCGTAAAAACTACATCCAAATATAATGAGGCCATTATAATGATAAACAATCATTTTCTACATTTCAAAGTCAATTGTTTGATGTACATTGAAAGTACAGAATAGACAATTGCACAAATATAGATATAAATTTTTTATTTGGAGATGCAGAATTTCTCAAAATTTATAGTTTAGGTAGCCTATAAAGTTCTGAAAGGTTCGTTAGTCTGCTCATAAAACGATTCGAGGAAGTCGGAAGTGTCGAATATTTACTAGAAGAGAACGTCCTCAAGTGTCAGAAGAAAATATTCAAAAAGTTTAATTTATGCTAACGCTTCAGTCTGCTCATACACTTGGAATTGCATCATCCAAAAGACAAGATGTGAAAAATCTATTGTATCACAAAATATGAGTCAATACAGAAAACTTGCTTTGGAAATGGAAGAAATGAAGAAAGGCCTGGACACTATAATCAACTACGTTGGTGGTTATGTTTGATTCACTTTTTCATGTGTCTTTTACCAAGGACGCTAATATACAGGACTCACAAAGAGCCATTTGTGCAAATAAATCCCTAGGCTGAATTTAAAGTGAGAAAAAATTTCTCACTTGTGGTTATTATATTTACCCGCGCATCTTTATAAACAATTTTGGTACTTTCGACTCGTGAAAAATTTCACCTGATATATATCAATGCATGATTTCTAATTTGTATACAAAGAGCATGCCGAGAACGTGCAGTGTATATAATTCAAAATCAAATTACGCTGTAAGTTTAAAATTATGCACAAGAGATAAAGTGAAAGTTGTGGTTTTCCTAGAGACATTATTGGCGAAAGAAAACTTTGGATAAACGCACATGCCAAATAAATTATTGGTGAAACAACATTAATATTCAGAGTACTTTCTGTCGATTGAGTTTCAGGATGTCTTAAGGGTAAATTTTTCTTCAGCTACATGGGAATCAGATCATTCCAATAGCTCGATATGCCTTAATCTTGTTTCTCGGGGAAACTTGAAAATTCCATCTAAAGAACTTTATTGATTTTATAAATTATTTCACTCGCTTACTACACATATCGAAATTCGCCTAATCCAACGTGTGCTTCTTGTTTAACTAAGCTTTTGCCCTCACTTGCGGAAGAATATTTTTTAATGATTTTATTAATGATTCACTGTTAAAATCATTGTCACTTATTTTAATAAAAGGAACCATTTCCGAACAAGATAGATCTTTCTCGTGTAATCGAAAATTTTCAAATAAATAATTTTACATCTACATTTGATTGCTAGTTTCATGGAAGTTACAAATATATGTAAATATTTATTAACTTGATTGTATTCTCAATATATTTCCAATCTCTACTTTTTGAATTTGTATATTAATAGTGAATTATCAAAATTGGCAATGCAAGCTTATATTCATTGTCACCCTATATTGATTTTTTTACACAGCTCTTGGAGTTGTGAGTCCTGTATATTAACGTCCTTGGTTTTACAAGAAAATATACATTTTTAGAAGGTATTTAGAAGGTATATTTTGTGATGCCTATATATTGCTCGTTTGCATAGTTGAAAAAATATAAATAATTTTCCGATTGAAAAACCTTTCCACGAACACTTCTTCTGAGACCTGGAGAGGCGTAATTCACAAATATACGATCTTGCGTTTTGACCTAGATAATCTTGGAGAGCAGTCTTATGCATGTATTTTGTGAAGTTTTCAGAGCAAAATTGGACCATAAGTGCGGCTCGTCTTTGGGACGCCAGAGTGGTTAGTTTATGTAAAGCGAATGAAAAATGATGTACCTTGCAATTTTACTTTGCAAGTATAGGCATTCAATAATATTACTTGATTTATTGCCTTACAGCACTGAACTGTAGATTAGTTAAAAATTTTCATTTTTATATCAACATTTTGGATTTCAAATAAAGTTCCTAGTAAATCATTCGGTCTACTATATTTCACAGTTTGCAAATAAACTTTAGCCATTGAATAACTATGAATAATTTTCATACTAAGCACACTTTGCTCTTCATCGATCACTAAAAAATTGAATAGATTAGTTAGTAGTTTATGCTAAAAAAATCTTCTGAAGTTTTATTCTAATATTGGATTTATATTTCTTCTAAATACTAAAATATCTTCGCAATCAATTATCTATAAGACGCATATTTAGATGTGCCACCATATGTGGATGATCCATATGAACTGTAGTCATCTTTGAGAACGCTTCGCCTAGGTGATGGGTCACGTGATCCGGCAGTGACAAAACTACCTTTTCGACTAAATAAATGCTGAATTTATTATTATCAACGACTATATTGTATATTTGAAGCGAATCAAAATTTGTAATTTAACATTTATGTATTGAAAAATTACAGATTGATTGGAAATTAAGGAAATTCATTAACTTTAAAATTAGCATTTATGTTACATTTCTAAGAAAAAATTTGATACAATTTGTTGTTATGCAGATGGTAGATTTTGAGCAAGGAGCTCTGCATATCGGGGGGTGGCACGGACATATTTTAGTAAAAATGTGTAGGTGGGAAACATTGTTAGCATATTATTAACACACGTAAGAATTGATTGTTGAGGAAACTGTCTAATGCATGTTGCGCATCAGAATACAAATGTGGGTTATTACAATTACAAATATGATTAAACGTTTTACCGACTTACAACAGATGCTTATGAAAAACAGAGATAGCTGCATGCAATTGAAGTTGTTCTCTACATGCACATTTTTACTAAAATATTTCCTTGTCACCTCTTGTTTTTCAGAGCTCCTTGATTGTGAGCTACATTAAGAAAAGTACTCGGATGTGAATAGAGAAGACTGGAACAGTCTACAATGCAGACAATGATATACGTGACCAAATAAGAATTGAAGTTATCTCAATGAATTTAAGATAGAATTTGAAGTTTGAATCTTTATGAATAAGTTTTTGAAGACTTTGTATTATGAAAAAACATTTTGGATTCTAAAAGGAGATTGTCCATTCTTTTAAAATTTTAAGTTTTGAATAGCTCAAGCCCACCCATGATATTCAATTACCATCTATTTGTATTCAAGGCAAACTAGAACACCGTGAATAATGATTTTACCTGTAGAGTATTTCTGTCAAGACCTTTTTTGCGAAGTAATATTTCAAATAATTTTGTTGGTACAATCTTTGTCAAATGTCCAATGCTCACTTTAAGGAGCTCATTAAAAATTTACTTCCTTAATATATATTCAAATCTTAAGTATAAAAAGAAGCTCAATATCGTTTAATATGTTTAGTATTTCTATAGAAATTATTATTTTCATTCACTCAGAGGGTTTGGAACCAGGAATACTCATTAATAACATTGCAATGTAGGGTTTTAATCAAAATTTACATTAAGTTGAAATCAGGGGTGCTTTGCTATCTCTTGAGGTAGGTGAGCTCAATAATATATGATTATAGAAGTTATTCTATGCTATTCAAAATCATTGAAATTTTATTCTATATAATTAAGAATAGATGACAAGATTGTGATTTTAATGCTCAGTAGGGCTGTACTGGTAAGTTATTTCTCATACCCGAATCGATCCATAAGATGTTCATGTGTTCTTTAACTGGCTTTAACAGTTTTGCTAATATCCGTACTTTCAATTTACTAAAACTAATTACTACAGCAATAGCAGACAACAAAAGATGTACAAAATTAAAAATCAGTTGTATTTCCAACATATGACCAGTAAGTTTTTTACTTAGTCCTTTGCCTGTGATGATTAGAGAGTGACATCTGTTACCTGAATAAACCCGACCCGATTTTGGGTCTTGTTAGGCTCGGGTACTGGCTCATTACTATGAGTAGGATTACATTATCGGAGAATGATTGAAGTTAATCACTATTGCATTGAATAGAAATCGAAGGCTTTAAATATTGCGAATCAAAGTCATTTTCAGATCGGGTTCAGGTAGTTGACATTCTGATTGGGTCAGGTTCGGATCCCGGCTAAGCCACTATTGTCACTCTCTAGTGGGGATGTTGGTAGCAGTTTAGCTAATAGAATAGAGATTCTTGAAGTAGGGATCCAAGGCAGGAATTTAGTACCGAAGTCCCTAGTAATTTTTTTCGAAATATATCATATTTGGCGATTAAACTTAAAAATTACGGATTTCAGCAAAATTCAATTAAGTTACTTATTAACTTCTTAGAAAATAGAAAACATCGTGTTTTAATGAATAATATGAAATCTGGTTACATTAAAATCGATCAAGGAGTGCCTCAAGGCACAGTACTAGGGCCTGCAATATATGTAAATGACATAATGAAGCATGTAAAACAGTGAAATATATCAATTTTCTGATGATACTTGCCTCATAAATTCAGATAATGACTCAAAAAAAATTTAAAAAGTGATATTGGAAAACTTTCCAGGTATTTCTATTCCAATCATTTACAAATTAATATTGAAAAAACATTACATTTTCCCCAATTCCGAAAAGAAATAACAAACAAGATCGGATTAATTGTTAACAGTGTTCCAATAAAACAAAGTGATCATGATCATATTACATATTCAGGTGTTGATATTGACAAAGAGCTAAAATTTAATAAATTTTTCTTGAAAAAGTTACAAAAAAGGCTTCTGGCGTTAGATACTTATACCACCTCAGAAATTGAGCACCAGATTATCACGTTCAATTTTGAAGTGCATTTTGTTTTTCGCAATTACATTATTGTTCATTTTTATTTATTAATTTTAATACAAAAGCCGCAATTTATAATCAAATATTTTAATTGGTAATTGAAAACATTAAATTTTGCACGTAAGCATGATCATGTTAGTGAATACAGACGAAAATATAATATATTTTCCCCGCTATAGCAAGTACTATTCTATGCAGCTTCAATTTTATTTAAGTATAACTATGACCGAGAATCATCTTCTTTTCTTGATAATTAGTTAAAAGTAATTCCACGATCACATAAATTTATTTGCAACAGTATTTCCTAACCTAGTTTTTAAAGAGCAGTCTCTAATATTAGGAATGACTTAGAAAATGAGATTAAAATAGAAAAAAATAAAAAAAATTAGAAAAAAATAAAAAATTGTACTAATGCACCGACAAAATACAATCGTAAACACAAACATGCAAAACACATTTACTGATTTTTTACACTGAGCTCACCACATTCATAGAATCACACAAATTTATTTTTAGTATATATTTTATATTTAGTTTGTAGTTTAATTGTATCTGTTAGCAAATATATTGGTTTGACTCTATTTGCAAATTTGTAAATTATATTAAAAATATTGGTGATGCATTTACTAACGTTTAATTTACAAAAATTTAATAAATGTATGTCATTTTTAAAGAATTGCTGAAAACAATGTTGAGATTTAATTTTTATCACCGTCATCTGTATTGAGCGTGAATCATTGCATAAATGCAAAACCTTTACAAAGTTTGTTTAAAATATATATTTAAGTAAACCAAAATTTTCCAAAATTAACAAGGTGGGAAGGTGTGTTACCGTCCTCCTTGAAGATATGGTTTTATAGGTGGGGAGGAGGTTCATCCCACCCCTGAGCTCCCTTCCAAAGCACCTCTGGTTTAAATTCACATGGAAAGATGAATCCTAGTACAGGTGCTATCCATAATATCTGGAATCTCGACATAATACATTATTGAACAAATCATTATACCCAGTAGTATAAAAAAATACATGGGCTTGCAAATAAATATATTTTTAGTTGTCAACTATTACTAAACGAAGCTGAACATCCTTCACAATTATTTCTAGTTTTACAAATATACATACGTTTTATGGTTTTGTCGATTCTTACAAAAGTGAATTCTATTTCTTGTTTTGTAACCATTTCAGTGTATAAAAATTAACCCCTATTATCTATCACACTTCCCTAGTTGAAATAATAAAATGCAAAAATCTGATTGCATAATGCCGTAATTTTATGCATGATATTATTTCATGTTGAATTTTTTAATTCTGCTATGAAATACACAAGGTTTAAAATAAGCCTATTTGCTTTTTTGCATTACTCGATTGGTTCTGTGTTTTGTAATTCTGGTTTTAGTTGTTGAATTATAAACAGTAGTACTGTTTCCATGAAAACTAAAGTAAAATTACTCAGTCAAATACAGACCAATTCAGATTATAGCAAAATTTATAACAGATTCCAAAAAGTAAAATACTTATTATTCTAATTGCCATACTATAGATTGCTCATACTATGATATTTTTTTCCAAATCTAGATTTTCATAGGAATTCCTCACAAACTAAGCAAAATTTTCCCTGTTTATAAGATACGAAATTTGTTTAAATTTTGGCCGGCAACTTAAAAGCGGTTGCAAGCCGGGAAATTGAGAGCCTCAGTTCCATCTCTGTTACAGCATGATTTTCATTGACTTTGCCTTAAGACAAGGATATTCGTTAATCTGGTGTAAATGGAAAAATTATTACATTTTTTCATGATAGAGTTTCAGCTTACCTCGTATATAAATCTGTGGTTGTTTTCACAGATCCACCATCAATGTTATCGAAATCATAACTCGATCTCGGAGCACCAAACGCATTCGATGCTTTGTAATCTGCTTTTAGTGAATCCCATTTCCCTGAAGATTTGCTGCTACTGAAACTGCTATCAAGATTTACTTTCTAAAAAAATTTTTGTGATGGAAAATTCTTAAGCATTTAAGGAATATTTGTCATTTGAAATTATATTTTTGCTTCCAGTGCTCTGTCTCTTAATTTATTCTCTCTGAATACCTTTATTTGATAATTAATCAAGGAGCAGCCTGTTTTGATGTCTAACAATATATTTCATACTCTACAAGCAAGAGTTTATATTTCATAAAAATTTGTATTTATTGAGGTTAGATTACTGACGGAAAAGTGTTACAATCTACAATTGCACTGGCTAAGGACATGTAGGTTGATTTTTCAGTTTTCAGGGAATTATAAAGAAGTCATATTTTAGAAATTTAACCGTAATCCGTTTTCATATTTAATCAAATTTTTGCTGACGATACGAAAATATTGAAAAATACTATATATATATATATATATATATGTAAACCTAGAGACTAGATTTACTATACCAACTCCGCGATCTTTCAAAATTTTAGATCTACATAATACTAAAAATTTTCTCGATATTCATATAGATGTCGTCATATTAAAAGCATGTAACTTCCTAGCAAGTTTTGATTTATTAGCAGTATATCCACAATTATTTAATTGATATTGTATACATTTAAAGTCTATCGAAACTTCGGCATGTATTTAATAAACCGTTTTCTCTTAAAAATCGTATTATAGCATAATATAGCGTTTCACGAAAAATACATTTGAAACGAAAGGCTTACACTGTAAGAAAGATCATCGACCTTCTTTTGTAAAACACTGATGACGTCTTCCTTTTTCTTTAATTCAGAAGAATTAATAGAAATAGAGGTTCTCAGTTCCTCGATTTTTCGGTCTTTTGCTTGGCTTTGATAAAGTTCAGTTTGGTACTTTTGGTAAGTTTCCCCTAATAAAAATACAACATTACCATACTATTGGGGTAATACCGGTAGGGGTTAACTGCTAAAATCAGTTGGTGATGATAGATAAAATACAATGTATATATCATTTGGAATCATATCAGTTAATAATCAGATGAAATGAGCATGCTTTTTGGAACAATTGAATATCATCAAATATCATGGAGTACTGAAAAGCTTACAAATGAATTCCGAAATCAAATTTCGGCATTTGCCAGGCTTACAGTCAGGATTTATCTAAGAGGTGTCCTATGCACAACTAAGAGAAAGGTTCCAATCATACAATGTCAAAAACCCACAAAAACATTAGATTATTCAAATAAGTTCAATAAAAATTCAAAAAAGTGTTTAGCAATATGTTGTCATGATTTCATCTTCCACATATTGATAATTTCATCTTATTAGCATTGTGTCTGTTACATTTTTGACCCAATCACTTCATCCAAATTAGTATTTTTATGATACCTGTATTCTTTTGCAAATATATATAGTCATAAATTTCAATCAAACAAATAAAAAATGTAATTAATTATCATTTTAATCTCTTTTCTTTGTCAATAGGAAATAACATTTCCCACTAGTTGAAAACCGGCCGGTTTTCATAGTCGAATCTTGCAGAACCACAAACTATCGTATTGTATACTATCGTTTTTAGCTACATTATAATCGCATATTAAAGACTTCTTTTTAGCAGTAAACAGATCAATACTGAGAAGCGTTTTTATAATAGTACAATTTCAAAAATAACAAAGTCACACTCCAGTTCAAAAAAGGTACATGCTTAAACTGAAAATTAGTGATGCTTACTAACATCAGGATGCTGTGCTAATTTTGGCTAATGTAAGAAATTTACAAAAATTATTTTGTCTATAATTTTTAAATTATTTTTAGAAAAATGTAGTGAAAGAGTGACTTTTGAATATTTTCAAGACCTGAATAATAATTATTATTTTTATTAAAACGTCTATTATTTATCGATCAACAGAAATGTCACAGAAACAAATTATAGTGAGTTAGATAAATTTTAATGACCATTATGAAACAAGTTGGCAAATAAAAACAACAAACTCAGGATTATATACTCCATACTTTTCGAATTGCAATGCGTCCTACAAATTAAACACAATTATAGTATTATTTAATCGAGCAAAAATTACATCATCCAACTACAAACATCTAACGAATGCAACAGATCAAATTTTCGAAATCCTTAAACACTCAAACAAGATGCTTAAAGAAAGTAACAAAGAACAACTTCATGAAGCAGACAATGAAAAGAATAATATTTGTTCAGTATATTTCAAACTTCCGTATTTAGGCAACCACGTTAAAATGTTAAATGAAAAATATTGAACACCAATTTGAAATTCACCAAAATTGTCCCAATATTAACATCCTTTGCAACAAAGAACATCTTCAACAAGAAAGATCTTATCCCCAAGAAATTAGTTTTTTCTTTAATTTATCAATATGATTGTGATGATTGCAATAAATCATACATCAGGGAAATTAAGAGACATCTGGGAACAAGGATGAAAGAACACCTAAGAGGACATTTAAATTCTGAAATTTACTTAAATCACCATGAAATCAAAGAAGAAAATTTTAAGATATTACTAAGATCAAAACATCATTGGTGAACAAATTTTTATTAAAGCTGCAAACAAAGAAAAATTACTTAACAAACAACGCAAGATAACATCAATAATTCTAGATTTATAGTGCATGCAACATATTTACAATTTCCTTTAGCGTTGTTTATTGTAAAATATTTATTTACCGCATTTATCATAATGAGGATTATTCCTAGTAATCAAAACCGGTCTAAATTTTTAACTGTGTTACATATTTCAAGTATTTCGAAGCTCAGTATACTTACATTTATATATATATATATATATATCAATTCTTTGCATAATTTTGATCAGTTTTTCAATTTTCAGTGAAATTCAATTATGAACGTTTCAGTTTGTTCAGTTAGTTTATTTTTGTGTGAATGCTAAACTAAGAAAGTAGCATTAACCATCAGCATGCTTCATATTACTCTGGCATTTGACCTCACTTAGCATTGCATAATGTATAAGTCAGTGCTGGATTAATCTAGTAGCAGATGTAGCACCTGCTAAGGGCCCCGCGCTTCACAGAGGCACCGCATCTGGACAAAAATTTTGACATTCCATTATAAAAAAGATTTTCCAACAGAGAAAATGTGGTAAAGATGAAAAAAATAAAAATAGCCAAAAAAATAATAATTAATGTTAATTAAAAATATCTTGGTCCTGTCAGCATGTAGATAACTAAATAAATTTCAATCGTTATCCTTACATCAAAAGAAACTACTACAGGCCCCCTGCCTTATTAATCCGGCACTGGTATAAGTGCACAAAAAATATTTAAAAATTTTTTCCCGGTAAAGCCAAATATCATTACTCCTCTAGTAGGATGTGTCAAACTTCTCAACTGACATTTA
The DNA here is from genome assembly GCA_900660155.1 of Hofstenia miamia. Lineage (NCBI taxonomy): Eukaryota > Metazoa > Xenacoelomorpha > Acoela > Hofsteniidae > Hofstenia > Hofstenia miamia. The sequence continues at coordinate 1,200,559 of CABFPE010000107.1, forward strand.
CGTTTGAATGTCTTTGCAACCGAAAATCGTTCAAATATATTTTAATTGTCCCTTCCAAAATTAGAAAAATAGAACGGCTCAAACTTCTTTATTTGTATGAACTTTCTCAAATTTCAAATGAAAATCCTATAGATTACAAATTCTTTATAATAAACAGCTTCTCAAAAGATTAATAAGTTCCATGAAAAACGGACATAAATTTACACTATCAGAAAGCAGAACAACTCAATTTATAGCAAAATTTATGAGAGATTCCAGAAAGTAAATTTAATTTTTATTATAATTGCAATACTGTATATTGTTGAAACTATAAAAATTTTTTGAACTTTAGATTTTTATAGAAATTCCTTTCAAACTATTCCTTGTTTATAAGATAAAATAAGAAATTTTTTTATAACATTGGCCGGTATACGGCTGTTAATTTTACAACATCTGCAAGCGAACACTCGTTTATCAAAAATTATTGAAATAATTAAGGAAATCTTACCAATTTTCTTATCTTTTTCATCAATGTCGTTTCTTAGAGATTGCGAATAATTTTCTGCAATTTCTATTTTGTGTTTCAACTCCCTGATGTCTGCTTCACAGCCTTTCACGTGGTTTTTTTCTGCTAACAGGTCAACATTGAGTTCTTTGATTTTTTCTTTGTTTTCTAAAATTTGATAAGATGATTATTGATGGTGCAATAGTTTGTAAATGTCATTTTAGTCAAATGAATGCCTTTAGCCTGATACTGTTAATATAAGATAAGATAAGACATTCTTTATTCAGATAAATATTTACAATTAAAAACGAATAATTTATCAGAATAGCGTCAAAATTATACGAACATACAGACAAATACATACAAAAGTAAAAAATACTATACGATAAATCTGACATCTATGTTATTTCTAAATAACTTATTCAGGCATATTGTGATGTTAGATACTTCGAACATTATAATATATATATATATATATATATAGAGAGAGAGACGGATATAGGGATGAGCGGGGGTTGCTGCGGCCCTCCTCTTTGGATGCGATGAAGCTATGCGCAACTTATAATTTTAAAATAATGTGCTTCTGCGTTTATTGCCAGTGTTGAATCCAATAAAAAATTAAAAGATCTAAAGGTGGCTCATGAATTTTAAATACTGCTGGTAATCAATTTATTTTATAATTCAGGAGTCCATTATTATTTAGGTAATCTATATTAAACTAAAATTTATATCAAACCGCTCACGTGTTGGAAAATTCCTACATCCGTCCCTATATATATATATATATATATATATATATATT
>CABFPE010000107.1:1237138-1255353 GCA_900660155.1 Hofstenia miamia
TATATTTTATATATATATATATATATATATATATATATGTATGTATATTTTAGTTTGTAGTATTTCCTTTGTTATTTTTTTTCAGCAATAAATTTGATTTTACTCTTAATATTGATTACATTTGCAAAACTTGCGTATACAATGGAAAAGTGCATAATTTTGTAATAATTCGTGTTTAAAACATTAGAAAATTATTTGAAACTACATACACAATGTCTTGTACATAGCAACCAAAATTATAAAGCAATTTGATAAAGATAAGATTATCTATATTCATTTGAATTTTTTACAATATTTCACTGATATTTCAAATGAAGAGCGTCATTAACTACTATGTACAATAAAAAATGAATAATAACAAAAATGAAATAAAAAAAATAAAACACTGACTAAAAAACACTGACTACGGATAGCTTACTAATTTCGATTTATTGTATAGTCGTTATTGTAAAATTTAAATCCTATCCATGATCTACCTGATATAAACTTTTGTTAGAGAATTAAAGATTTTAATTTTTTCTTGAATTTTTTAAGGTTAAGCAATATATTCCAGTTATAAATTGCAGTATTAATAAATAATAATATTGCAAATAATTAACTCTTATAGAAAAAGATTTAGAAATATATTCTTTTGTTTTAGAAGAGTTCTTATTACAAACATTAGGCTTTGTACATTAGTATTTAAGATGCTAGCATAGTTTAAATTACTCATAACGAATGAATGAAACATTTGAATTACTGCAATTAGGGGTAACTGTTGGGAATCATGGGATATCGTTCTAACACCTATAGTGATTTTTTTAATAATATAATTTAGTTGCGATGTGAAATTCAGCTTTGAATCTATTATTATTCCTAGATATTGAAACTTATTAACAGGTATAACAGATGAATTATTGAAATTAATTGAATAGTCAGAGATGTCCGTTTTTTCTAAAAGGTTGCATTATGCAAAATTCAACCTTTTTCGTGTTAATACGTAATCTATGCATGGTATAATAGCTGCTCAATTTCATACAATTAGATTCAATAACTTTTACAGCTTTACCTAAGGATTTATTTCCACAGTAAATAGATGTATCATCGGCGTATTGTGTTATTTCGCAATCAGTAATTTCCTAGTATGTCTCCTTGAGGTGCACCATTATTGACTGACAACCAATTTGAAAAGGTATCATTTAATTTAACTCGCCGAAGTCTATTAAGTAATTAGATCTAAGATGAGCACTGTCGTGGACTACGCGATTAATATAATAATATAATAATTTTTTTAATTTTCCTTTTAATATCTCATGGTTAATAGAATCGAATGCTCTTGAGAGGTCAAGACAGGCGATAGCAACAAATTTATTAGTCTAATAGTCCATTCAATTTTTCTGTCGTTCGTATAACTGCGTCTGATGTTGAGTAAATTTTTTTGAAATCAAATAGTGATTTGGACCATAATTTATGATTATTTAAATGAAGTGTAATTTGTTCGTGTAATAGTCTTTCAAATATTTTACTGATTAGTGATGTAATAGATATAGGTGGATAGTTTTGGGACACTTTGGGTAGTCTTTTTTGTAAATTGGAGTAATATGAGCCTGTTTCAAGAAATCGGGAAAAATATTCTATTTTAGCATTCATTAAAAACATAATTTAAAGGTTCGGCAATATATTTCGCATGGTTTTTAGTAGCCAAATTGGAATTTTCGAGGGGCCGCTTGACTTGTTTGATTTTAGTTTCTTGATTGCTTTAATTAATTCAAAACTTGTTATAAAGTGAAAACCATATTCAGGGGTGTGCCTATCAGGATTTATTTCCAGGAATTTTGTTTGAGGTCCGTCATAATTACCTAGGTTTGCAAATGTTTGATTTAAAATATTGGAAATTTCACAATCGGAGACGTATTGATTTGCTTCGGGTTCTACAATTTTTTCTATGGGAGAAGATTTTGATTTGGTACTATTCGAGATTTCGTTAATCTCCATTTACTCTTTTCTATATTCATGTTTAATATACTCATTGTAAGCTTTACGATTTTCTATATTAGAAACATTTCTAGCTTTTTTGTATAATGCATAGCTTTCAGGAGTACGGGGGTTAGAAAAAAATTTAAAAGCGTCATTTTTTTTTGTTATTAATTTTTTGTAGAAATCAGAAAGCCAAGGCTTGTCACTCTTTATATTTTTGGGAGAATGATTAGTAACAAGGATTTTCTTTTCCAGACAATATTCATCTTAATAGGATTCAAGAATATCAAGAAAGTTTTTGATCATGTTGTTAGGATCAATCGCAACGTATACAAAATTCCAAGTTTCACGTGAAAGTGCGTTTTTCAGGTTATCTATATTACCAGACGACTTTTCGCGAATAATGATCCATTTTTTTTGGATATTTCACAGCGTATTTTAAATTTAGAGACTGGCTAATATTATACAGGGATCAAAGAATGGACATTCAGAGAAGTAGTATAAGAAATCAAGATTATTTTCGGGCAGTGCAATATAGTCAATCAAAGTTGCACTGTTGGCTGCGATTTTTGCCGTTTTTAAATTAAAAGAATTAAAAAAGAGATTAATCGTTTTATTATCACACTTATTTAAGTAATTTAGGTTCCAATCACCCATTAATATTAAATCTTTATTTTCTGTGTAGCCCAGTGAAATTTCATTCTCAAGTTGTTCAAAAAATTCGTTAGTATAACATTTATTTGGGCAGAATGTAACATTATTTTTCTGAACTTACTATATCATTCCGTTGCTTTGGATAAAATGATTTCGGTACTAGAAGGAGTACCCCGACCCCTTGCTTTTACCGAGTATATTACAATGAGTTCTATCTTTTCTGAATAATTTATATTGATTATTGTTATCTGACCAGATCATGATCAAGGTCATTGCAGGTAAACCATGTCTCAATAATTTCTTGTACTATATTTTCATAAAAATTGCTAATAAGTGACTTGTAATTGCAATTTTTATTAGATAAATTCTGGACATTTAAATGAACGTAATTAATCATATTTTTTTGATGAAACCATTTCAAAACGCCTAAAAAATTGTGGAATAAGTTATGATGTAAAAATTTTAAAGAATACCGATGCAAATTATCTTAAAATCACTGAAAGCATTGTAATAAGATCATTTCAACCAAGTCTAAATACGAAAGAAGATTATATACATAAACTATTGTTACCAATAATTAAGATTTAGTGAAATAAAATATTGCTATAAAATCAAGTAAATTTAGAGGGAATTATTTGTAAAACTGACGATGACTTTGTAAGTCGAAATAGATTTGAATGTTTTTGTTATTAGATATGTTTCATAATTGAACAAAGGACCAGGATTTGCTTCGATTCCATGTATAAGTAATAAAAAAATTAAAACCAAAATTGTCAAAAGCTCTTTGAAGGGATTTTTCTAGGAATATTTGTTATTGGAAAATGCTGATAAAAGTTGCAAACTTAGATTTTAAGAAAAATTTGTGTTGGTAAACTACTCGTAGTCTTAGCATTACAAAGATAAATAAATCCATACCGTTTAGTAAAAAGTTAATAAGCACCGGAGCTTTAATACCTCGGAAGGGGAGAAATGATTAGGCGGTGTAGTTGAAGGACTTCGGCGTACGTTTGTAGGTGCGGCGCGTAGCGTCCTTGATTAATCATTGCTGGTGAGAACAAGGTACGTGATTGCATGTGATGTTGCGGTGGCATACGTGTATTCGCTGGTTGATATGATTGACAAGCATTATGCGGCTTTGGCGGCAAAATTGAGCGGCTGTAGATGAAAGGATGCTTTGCATTTCAAAATAGTTTTAAATGCATCGTGCTAATATAGCATATCCAGATTCAGAGAAATGAATTCCTCCTCGTGTAAATAGATCTGCAGCAACATGTGCACCCTTGTAAAAATAGCGGTTATTTTCGAAGATCTTAAACTGCAATTGTTTTGCATTTTGATGTAATAATACATTGCCTTCCGATGACATTCTATTGAACGTTTTAATATATGGGAATGGTGCGAGTTCGCCCAATGTAATTTCTGTGTTTCAAAAGGAATGGCTCGTGGCAGTAACCAATTTTTCGAAAAGTGGTGTGAAACTCTTGTTTGATTGCATGACGTCGTTTCTTCCAGCAGTGATCATCACCTTTATATTGTTCCTTTGTGGGTATTGATAAATAATGTTTGGAATTTCCTCGATTGTAGCTACGGGATATGAATGAATATTGATATCGTGATCTTTCACAAGTATATTTGCCCTCAAATTGCGATACTTTGATGTTCCTATTATCAATGTATCCGAAATTTCTTTGATATGTTTGACTTTTCGTTGGTTTGTTTCACTTTTTTCTGGAGCATTTGTTTCGGAAACATTGTCGCTCTTCATGAATTTAGTGTTTGATGTTACTAGTGGTGAGCGTATTTATTTTGAAGGGGATGGCGATTCTTCAATATTTCAGATTTTCCAAAGTAGGTAGTGTAGTTTGAGTAGTTCATCCCTTGATAATGTGGCAAAAGGTGCAGCTAACTTTGTGTTTCTACGAATCAAAATCTTCAATAAACTGAGAACTGTTAATTGTATCGAGTAGAGCGCGCTCGCTAGGCCCGACAATCTCAGAGAGAAGCATGGTTGGTCATGATGAAGCATGATTGGTTATGAAAATTTAACGTACTTCCATTTTGGCAATTAAGAGGCAATAATGGTTACCACTTCTATATCAAAATCGGAATACTAGGATCACAGGATATATTGTTTTAGTTTATTACTAGCTTTCAGCATTTCGTATTTAATGGTAAATATGAAACCAAATGTTTGTTTAAAGTGGCAAATTTTACATCAAACCAGAATAGTTTTAAGTTGATGAAACATTCATTTATGACATTACTTGTTAAGGGGTTCTCGTACATTGTAAATTTTGCAAAGGTTTTCAAAGTATTAACTTAATTGTACATTCTCTTTTTCATCTACTTAGTTGCCGGGTATATAATCCTCATGAAAGGTGCATAAAATTTTATACATTAAATTGTATTTATCGGTTAACTTTAGCAATAAATTCACCAAATAAGCAATTACAGATATCGCTACGAACACAAAGAATCGAAACATTCACAAAATTTTGGACATTTATTTAAAATCCAATATCGAGAAATACAAACGATAGGCATAATAAATCAAATAGCAAGATCGTATAAAAAAAGGCTTAAATAAAATATTTTCAAAAATACCCTGTCGAAATAATTAATTAAATCGAAAAGGTGCTTATCAAACTCAAAGAATGACAAAAACTTTGGTGCAATTAAGAGAATTCGAAAATTTCTCATAGGACAATAAAAATTAGTTACTAGAAAAATAGACTAAACCTAATGCACAAGTTTGGGTAATTGACAAAGCCTTGGTAAATGGATAGCTCGAAATATGTACATGAATTAAATAACAAATCTGACATAAAATCATATAAAATATAAACAATAGCACCATCATATCATTTTCACAAAGAACTGTCACACAAGACTTCGTCCAATCACTAATCTACGTATTTCTGATGTACCGCCTCCAATTTCTAGTAACTTCGCATCACGTAGATATCTGCCTGCAGAGTAGTCATTGATATAACCATTTCCACCCAAAATTTGAATGCAATCAAGAGCAACGTTTGTAGAATTCTCACCACAAAAAAGAGCAGCAGCAGCACAATCACGTGCACTTACTTCGCCTTTATCAGCCACCCGAGCAAGAGAGTATATCAAAGAGCTGGAAGTTATATATTTTGTGTACATGTCAGCAAGTTTTGCCTAAAACGAAAACCAAATGTTGCATCAATAAAAAAAATATATATATATATAAATCTACAAATGGTGTACATTCCGCCAATTAAAAGTAAATTAGTGTATGCTTAAAAAAATGTTAGAATTCGTTGTAATTCCAGCATATGATTGCTGAAAACATAATAATTGATTTTTAGAGTACCGAACTATCCTGAACCAATCTTTCCACCTGGTTACAAGTTTGAGCAAATTAAGATCAGCTTTAGTGAAACACAGAAAAGAGAGAGTGGGAAATGTTAATGTTGTAGCGTAAGGGAAGATGTTCGGAATTTGCCCAAAATCAACATTTTACACAAAATCAAAAACTCTTATTGTCTGATAGAGAATTTGTCAACACAGCCCTGATAAACTTACTGAGCTTGGAATTAGGCTTCCAGAATTGGGATTATGACAATCCAATATAATAAATATAATATAATTAAAACCAAATATGGTATCTTGGACACAATACTATTTAATGGGTTTATTCTCAAGTCATCCGTTACATTGACTCTCACAGAAGATAGTCCAAACAATATGTTATCAATTCGGGCAGCTGCCAAACTGGAGAGCATTGGTATAGGCGGCACAGGTCAAGGTTATTCAAAGTGCAATTGTGCTGGAACATGTCAGAGAAGAACATGTAGATCTAAAAAAAACTCGTTAAAATGTTCCACCCATTGTCATCCAAATGGAAAAAAATGTTTGAACAAACTGTGACTTTATTAAGCTGTACTAATTAATTTTTCATTTGTGTTTTTTCGAACATAATACATGCTTTTTGCGCAACCTTGTGTTTGGTATAGCTCGTTTATAGTAATTGGGCAAATTAATTGGGCAATACGCGAAAAGAGCAATTTTGATGCTCAATTCTAGAATTGAGCAATACCGTTTGCTCAAATCTAGAATTAAGCAAGACACATGATTGAGCACGACATATATATTTCTTATTCTTTTCAGGGAGCAGCCAGGCCAGGAGTTTTAATCAATCTTTATGAAGAAATGGTTTCAGCAACCTTATTCCCAGCCATTTTATTGATGGGGGAGGGGGCTTATTCTCTGTATTGATGAAGAGAGAGAAATTTTGAGACTATTTGTTAAATGATGTCTTAAATTTCCTATACCAAAATGCAATTTCCAATAGTTTTGTGGATAAGAGTAAGGATTGGCCACTAGAGTGTTGATACAAGTCACACCTCTCAATCACTCTAGTTTTCTTATTCATATCCTTCTCACAATGAGTAAGCATGTTTCTGAAATTGATTTTTTTCAGCCTGGTACAATTGTTAATGCTTTCCATCAAGCAAATTTTACTGAAGCATATGCATTTGCAAAGCGGTATATATTAGAACAATAGAAATATGTCCTATGTGAAACTAAAAGCTTTGATCGCTATTTAAAAGCTGCCTTCAATTTATTTCACATCATTATCATTGAACAAGAAATTGTTTTTAATGAAACACCTTTAGAAATTTTCAATATGAGAATGAAAAACTGCAAGGCGTTGTATAGGTCTGTATGGAAACTTTGATAGATGTTATAATTTCAAATAGTGATATACATGGTTTGCTATGAAAAGATTGGGTTCTTTAAATCAATCGTATTTAAAATCAGAGCATGGATTCTTTCAAAGAGCAATGTAAAGCAGTGGAAATGTTCATAGAAGCCATTGACAAATTTAAATCTGGTCAGCATTCTTTTGTTTTCAGTATGATTGCTGAAAACATAATTACAATGCGGCATTGTGCTTAGCAAATATTGGGTAATTTAATGATAAATCGCTTCAGAGCACTTGTAGTGCGCAGTAAATATCAGAATGTGAGCAGCGAAAATGGATATCCACAAAGATAAATTATAGTTACTTGGAGGTATAAAAGGCTTCCATCCTTTGTAAACCTGGAGAAAAACGAAAAGGGTACACGAAAACATAGCGCAGCTATACATATATATATATATAGTAGCGGTCACTGGATTAGAATCAACAAGTTAGTATCGTGAGTCACAGTATCTCCATCTTGGCACAACTATTAATGCAGCTATTTATTTATTCATATTAAAGGAGAAGCTTCCAATATTCATGGCGGTGAGTAATTGTTCCTTATTTCAGCAGGATTCAGCTCCCTGCCACACCACTAGAAGTGTGAAGCAATGGTTGTTGACCAATGACATCACATTGTTGGAACCCTGGCCAGAGTCTTCCCCAGACCTCAACCCAATTGAGCATTGCTGGACAATGGTCAAACGACAGGTTAGCAAATTGCATCCAACATCTGAAATGGATTTGATCTCAAAATTGAAACAAGTTTGGGTAAAGGAAATTACACCTGACTATTGTCGAACATTGGTTGAATCCCTGGTGAGCCGCATCAACGAAGTTTTATTGGTGAAAGGTGGGCCAACACGATACTTACTTGTTGAAGTATTGTTTTCTATGTTAGTTAATGTATATGTATATTGTAACTGAATTAGATATGCATATTACTGATAAAAAATGTTTTAAATATGAATGAGCTGTTTTTTCAATAATTTTGGGGTGATTCTAATCCAGTGGCTGTATATATATATATATATATATATTTCTGCCATTATGTACTATGGCAATAATGAAATGCGCGTACAAACTGGCATGGCTCTTGTTTTCAATGGAAATTGGTAATTGCTCTCCCCAAATTCCAAAAAATTCATTTCTTGGCTTATTTGTAAGATTTGTAGGAATCTAATTCCCTTAAATTGGTAATAATTTAGCTATTTATCAACTGCGTTTTAATAAAAAAAATTTTTTTCAAAATTTTTTATACTGCCACTTTGTACATAAATGTATTTATACTTACCATTTTGTACATGTTTCAGAAAATGACGGATATTCCATGGTCAGATGACGATACGCTCATTCAGATGTCCTTAGATTGTCAAACTGAAACGTCCAAAATTCCAACCCCACCACATAACGGTAAAATTTATGATAATATGATTTATTAAATAATACTTAGATATGTGCTCAACTCCAAAAGTAAATAAAAGAAAAGCACTCAAAGATAAAATGCGAAGACTAAAAATCATAAACGAAAAAAAGAAGAAAACAAAATTGATGCATCAATTAATGAAAATTAATTCGAAAAAACAAATATCTCCAATATGCTTGCCAAAAAAGAGAAAACGTTCAGTCAAATCTGTTCCTAAACGGCGACGTCAATACAATATACTAAAAGACTGCATAATTTGTTCTAAGCCTGTAAAGCAAATGAGACATCATATTTCTAATGCTCACAATGACCTACCACTTGACGTTTCTACTCTGCTTAAAGATTACTATAGATCAGTCACATTAAAAAAACATTTTTTTTCCCTAATTGGAAACGGCTTTTTTGCGAACGATAGAAGACATTTACAGAAGAACAAATGTAATCCTACAGAACTTAAAAAATTTAAAGGCAACTTACATTTTAAATTTATTCCTTGTTGGTTCAAAAAATTATAAGTTGAAAAATCCGATGCATTTGTTAAAGTTGCTTGGGATTACAAGAAATTCCAAAGTGACAAGTTGAACAACAGAGGAAATACTAAATATTCTGTTAAGTATAATTTGGGTCATAATCTCGAAATGTTTATTATTAATGCATTAAGAGCAACTCAATTTTTTAGAAAAAGTTTTCTATTAATATCTGTTGTTAAAGACCACCAACAAGAGCACAAACTAGAAAGTTCCACAATAGTGTTACACTTATCAAAACTTGCAAACTTAATTAAATACATGAGGCTGTACTGTCGCCATATTAAAATGAACCATGATTCGGCAATAGCCATCTGCAACAGACTGGGCATACAAGAAGAACAGGAGAGCAGGAATACCTAAATCGTGGGGTACAAGATTTAACTGCCCTTTCAGAAAACCTACAAGAAATTAAAAGTAAAATTGTAGGCATCCTAAAAAGCTAAAAAAATGAAGAAAATGTTGGTTATAAGAATTTACGTGCAATAGGTATTTTTTATTGTGCAAGCAAGATTAAGTTGCAGGCCGGGCCCACTTCTTTCACTTACTTGGAAAGAATTTGAAAAACTTAAAAATAATTAAGTAATTGTTCGTATTGTACAAAAAAGCAGATATAAATATACAATTCAGATATCATTAAATGCAGAACAAATTGAATTCGTTGAATGCCTTAAAAGTGCATATTTAGAGACATATGGAAAAGAAATCACACATATATTTAGAAATATATCTGGTAATCAGTGCACAACACTTCCAAAAGAAATTGCGCATATGATAAATATATACTTTCCACACTTAAATCATTTGCAATTTAATGCAACATCTATGCGTAAATTTTTTGAAAAAGAAATTCTGGGGAACGAAAACATTTCTGAATCTTTGCAGAATGCCCATCTGCAACAGACTGGGCATACAAGAAGAACAGGAGAGCAGGAATACCTAAATCGTGGGGTGCATGATTTAACTGCACTTTATGAGGAACTAACAGATGGAAGTCGCAGGAGATCGCCCCAGAAAGCCAACAAGACCAGAAAACCCAAAAGGACCTAAATGTCCTTAGATTGTCTTTATATACATTTTGTATCGAGTCGTTTTAAGAAAGCGTTTTACTTATAAAAAAATGTTATTGAAAATACCGTACAAAATGGCATTAATAAATGCACTTTTGTACAAAATGGCAGAAATAAATACGACAGTACAAACTGGTAGTAATATTATATTTTTATACAAAATGGCAGTAATATATTATTTTTTTGTACATAACGGCAGAAATATGTATATATATATATATATATATATTAAATTCGCTCCTCCAGGAACAAAGTATTATTTCTGAAACTGCATTGAAACATTGTCCTACTGTTATTCTAAGAAAGATTTTGACTATATCTCAAAACATCGCAGGCGAAGCTCTTGGACGACGACACCTCCAATATCTTTTGAAACATTTTGTTGCTGCTACTATTCTCATAAGGTCTTGAGCGATACTGTACAGAGACGTGCACCACAACTTTCACAAGCTGAAATCAAGTATAAAATGTGTCTTCAGAAACAACTTTTGGTCATATTGTCTCAAATCCGAAATCTAAATTGCATTACATTTGTTGGTTCAATTAATAATACAATACCAACTGTCCGTATCCTTGCCTCTAAAACCACACAATGGGACCAATATATTGATGAAGTTATTAAAAAAATTGCAAGACCTTTGTAAGATAACTCGACAAATCTGCAACCTATTGTACAACAGCATCACCATGTTTTCAATCAATTGTATGTGGTAATTAGTTTTAAAATGTTCATCTCATTTTGTTGTTGAATTTATGATATCGTTGAAGTCTTCAAATAGTTCTACATTTTATATATATATATATATATTTATATATATGAGCATTATTAAACAATTCAATGGAAAAGTACATAGTTTTGTACTATTTATTAATTTCCAAATTATGAAATAATTAAATGTGCATTTTTTAGTTTTTGGTCAATATGAAAACAGCAGATTGCTCTTCATGATTGTAAACATTATAGTTGGTGAGATGATTTTCTTTCTTAGGTAGAGCGCAAACTACAATTTTTGTTGCGAAGCCAATTAAGAAAGAAACGACATTAGAGAAATTTAAATTATTTCAAAATAATCCTATCACAATGCGTGCTATAATTGGTTTATTAACAAAAGTTGTATCGTTTGCGCGAGGCCTTAGAAGCTCTCGAAATTCATTACCGTATATATGTCTTGTAAATGAAAACCAACATTCACAATTATGGCAAAATAATAGATTGTAGCATTTCACAAAATCAAAACAAGTTGGGCTCATTTAACACAATAATTCTACATTATTTTAAAACTTTTGAAAACATGGGTAAGTTTGAATTTAAATCAATCGGAAAAAAGATTTCTTCTAACACTAAAATTGATTGTAACCTCAAAACTGAATTTCACTTCAACTTAATTTCACATTACGATTTAAGAAAAGAAGTTCTTAAACTTGATGAAAACAAGTTATGCGGTTCTAGTCACTTGCCATATTGGATAATTAAAAAGTATTTTCATATATTTGTCGAATATCTTCTTTTAGCATTTAATCAATGTATTATTGACAATCAATTTCAAAATATTTTGAAAAATTCTGATATTTCACCGCTATACAAAAAAGGCTACCCATTAGATCCCAAAAATTATCGTCCCATTAGTATTACTCACTCGTTTGCTAAAATATTTGAAAAAATTCTTGCAGCACAAATGTCTAAGTTTATTAAGGAGAATCGCATTTTATCAGAAAATCAATACTGATTCAGGCCAAACTCAGCACAACTAACGCAATTCTGTCACTTACCGAAAAAACAAAATCTAATTTAAATAAAAAATTGTCCACAGCTGTTGCATTTCTCGATCTTAGTAAGGCTTTTAATTCAATGAATTTTGAAATTTTACAGTCAAAATTGCTCAATGAAGGTTTTAGCAAAGCAGCGACTAAATTTATTCTTAGTTTTTTAAGTAATCGTAAGCAAAAAGTAAAAATTGATAGAATCTATTCAAACAATGTCACAATTTAGGCGTTCCCCAAGGAACTGTACTAGGACCAGTACTGTTTTCTCTTTATGTGAATGATATTTCCGAAACAATTTCTAATGGAACTATATATCAATATGCCGATGATACATGTGTACTAAGAACAGCTCAAAATCCTTATGAAGCGACTAGACAGTTAACCAAAGACATCGAAGACCTAATTGTATATTTTAATATAAATAAATTAAAAATTAATGCAGATAAGACACAATTTATCATCTTTTCACAGAAGGATCATAAAAAAATTTCCGAAAATATTACTATTACGATATGTGATAATTAAATTATGCAAAGCAATTCTGTTAATTATCTAGAAGTAGTAATCGACAAAGAAATGAAATTTAATGAATTCCTTTACTTAAAATTACGAAAAATGGCAGCTGGTGTAAAATACTTACCGGTATTTCATCTTAGGCATATAGGGAAATCATTTCATACAGAATTAATACACTCATTTGTTTTAAGTCAGTTTCATTATTGTTCTTTTTTATTTCAAAGTATCAACGCTCACAATAGGTCATCCTTAGCAAGAATATATAATCGGGCCTTAAGGTCACAAAATTTTATTGATAAGCATCAATCAGTCCATGAACTTTGATTATCTTATAATATTTTTTCTCCACTTTATTCTATTCAGTATCAATCTTTGTGTTTAACTCATAAGTTTATAAATGAATGCAATTCTCTAAATTTTCTACAACAATATATTCAGCTCAATCAAAGAACAAATAAAATTTTCAGTAAAATTAACAGACAGGACTCTTTTACATTTAATTCTGCGCATTGTGGAATAATCTAGATGTTACTACAAAAATGGAACAAAATTATAAGCATTTTAAGAAAAAAATTAAGAATTACTTATTGAAAAAACAATCGTTATTGGGCATTTCCAATCAATTACATGCATGGAGTTAGTATATCTAAAATTAGTGCCCTTTAAGTAATTTCGCATATTTATTGATTTTGTACATTTTATCTATATATATATATATATATATATATAGTTCATAGAAGCCATTGACAAATTTAAATCTGGTCAGCATTATTTTGTTTTCAGTAAATTGCTTTGAGGAGCACCAGGTACTGGATAAGCCCACTTTTAATCACAAACCTCCATGTTTACAAAGTCCAACATTAAGTACGAAGTGCTGCTGATCCTCTTTTGCAAAAATGCATTGAATATTTGAAAAAATCTAAATTAGTAGATGAAGTTTCGCAGATTTGTAAGATTTTGATTTCCAATTGAAATTTTGTGGACTCGGCTTAATCTAAGCGAGGAAAATATTTTGATGGTTTTTGAGAAAAAATCTGCTGAGTAAGAAACAGTTGACAACCAATCTGATGTAATTTAAAACCTAAGAAACTTTGAGTATTTCATGGCCGTTTCGAGTGATGAGATTGAACGTTGGTACAATCTGGAATAATGCTACAGAAAATCAAACACGACTTTTAAGTAAACATTTACTAGAGCTATACAAACTCTTAATTCAAAAAGGTGCTGTAATGGGAGCTACACAAAATGATGCTAGCAAAGGCTTTTCCCAAGCACAATTGTGTGCTGTGACTGATTTTAACAATATCGAACAGACTATATTTGTAAAATTCGCTCCTCCAGGAACAAAGTATTATTTCTGAAACTGCATTGAAACATTGTCCTACTGTTATTCTAAGAAAGATTTTGACTATATCTCAAAACATCGCAGGCGAAGCTCTTGGACGACGACACCTCCAATATCTTTTGAAACATTTTGTTGCTGCTACTATTCTCATAAGGTCTTGAGCGATACTGTACAGAGACGTACACCACAACTTTCACAAGCTGAAATCAAGTATAAAATGTGTCTTCAGAAACAACTTTTGGTCATATTGTCTCAAATCCGAAATCTAAATTGCATTACATTTGTTGGTTCAATTAATAATACAATACCAACTGTCCGTATCCTTGCCTCTAAAACCACACAATGGGACCAATATATTGATGAAGTTATTAAAAAAATTGCAAGACCTTTGTAAGATAACTCGACAAATCTGCAACCTATTGTACAACAGCATCACCATGTTTTCAATCAATTGTATGTGGTAATTAGTTTTAAAATGTTCATCTCATTTTGTTGTTGAATTTATGATATCGTTGAAGTCTTCAAATAGTTCTACATTTAATGCTCTAAGTCAGTTTGATATTGATGTACTTCTTTTAATATTTTTTGATTTTAATATTGGTTTGTGTGTAAATTTCCTTAAGAATTTTCCATTATTGCAAATGTGTGTGCATTTTTTAGTGTTTTGGTGCATATTTATTATATTTGAATAAAAATAATTTGAAAATAAATACAGCTTTTCCTATCATTGTGAAAGTTTTATATATTTGTTTTACCTTCATTATATTTTATCATTGGAGATCAGCAATTCACAAAGTTTTGTAAAGATTTCAAGTTTGTTATAGCCAATGAATATTAAAGACAATATGATATTTATTAAAATCAAAAAATTGCTGTGAATCTTCAACAATCCATTGTAAAGAACAATAATTATGTTTCAGTACATTCTATATACTTTGGTAAGCATAATTATTAATTTAACCATGCATCTAACTTTTGCTTAGATTGTTTATTTTTTATTCATTTGTTGCCACTTTCGTTTAAGGTGCAGCCATGGGAGAAACGTCCTCGCCGTGAGTCCAGAAACAATTTTATATTATGACTAATTCCCTCAATTAATAACACTGGCCAACAAAAAAATTTTTTTGTCCGGTTTTGATTTTGCCAACTGATTCCAACTAATTTGGGGTCACTGAATCCGAATATGAACTCAGATTTGCTCCACCCCGTCAGGTTTTTTTAGTTATGAACACTTTTAATTTCACTACCCAACATTATGCTTTGACTACTTTAATTGGTTTGCGTATGTGTTGAAGTACTTTATATGCTTGTCATTTTCGTTTTGGAAATGAAATACAACGAAATTTAGCCACATTAGAGAATTCTTACCATTAATTCCGTATGAGTTAGCACCTGGCATCTTATTCATACGAGTTAAATTGCCCTACCAATATTTAATAACAATACTTGCCAAATAGAATTCCTTTTGCGTGTTATGTAATCTGTAAAAAATTATGATGTTCATATTTAAAGTTATTTCATTATGGTCTATATTAATTGAAACATTTATAAATGTATTAAAAATGGATTTTAAAAATTCTAGTGACATAAGTTACAGAAGTAAACAAAACAATAAATTAATCCAATTTTAATACAACCTTAATCTAGAAATAAAACTATTTATCTTCACGCATGCGCATGTTCCTATTTTTAAAAGATGAGCTTTTTACAAACAAAGGAACTATTTATAAAGCTCTATAAATGCAAACATGTTCCTTGGTTGCATACAAAATTACTTTAGCTGGTTTGTAAGCTGCAACTGCAGTTTGAAAATGATTAATTTATATATGCTGGTTGACGTTGACAAACTATTGATTTTAATGAATAGCCGCTTTTTAATGTAATTTTCACGCAAAATCAAAATAGCAATGTAATTTGTACTTTTGCTTTATCTCCCCACCACATAAAAGCTTTTACAGCTTGTTGTTGATTCATTTTGCAACGCGCTAAATATTTTTGCAACAACTTTGCTCGCATTAGATAAGAGAATGCTATTAGTTCCTAAAAAGCATTTTCTGTTAGCATAAATTGGTAATTTTAATTTCGGCTGCTGTGTAAATTTTCAAATCAGAGATAAATTGATCCGTTAGATGGCTACAATGTTTACAAAAACGCTTATTGGTTTTGTATTTAGATCATTTAATCAAATAGTTTTTGAATAAAAAATGTCTACTTCTAGTAAAAGAAAAAAGTGCTGCAATGACCCAAACACTTTCTGCTATATTTGTGGAAGTCTTGTTTGTGAGTCAGAAATGCAATATTACCACCTTCATCAAGAAAGTATATCGTGGTTATTTCAAAATGAAATTAGGTGACCAGGACAAAACTTGGGCTCCTCATAAAGTGTGTAAGACCTGTGCTGAGAATTTAAGATGTTGAACCAAAGGGAAAAGGCGCAGCTACCATTCGGAATACCGATGGTATGGTGGGAACAAAGAAATCATTTTGATGATTGTTATTTCTGTCTGGTAAATGTCACAGGATACAGCCGGAAAACAAAACATCTTATTCAATACCCAAACTTGGATTCCGCCTTGCGACCTGTTGCTCATAGTGACGAAGTTACTATTCCTATTTTTACTCATCTTCCACAAATTGATGATGGAAATTTCACAGCATCCTCATCAGATTTATCACAAGATGAACACGAAGATGTCGACTTTCAAGCTTCAGGCATCAATTTGGAATACCCTTTGTTATTTAATCAACTCCAGTTTTATGATTTGGTGAAAGATCTGAATTTACCTAAACAATCTGCAGAATTGTTGGCTTCGAGACCAGCGTAACATTTTACAGGAAGAGAGAAGAAATGCTTTTGAAATATTTTAATTCAGAAGATGGTTTGGTATATTGCAATGATATACCAAATCTTCTTCTAGAATTGGGGTTGCCTATATACAATCCTGAGGAATGGAGGCTATTTATCGATAGCTCAAAACGCAGTTTAAAGTGTGTGCTACTTCATAATGGCAACCAATTTGGCTCTATTCCTATTGGGCACTCAGTTACTCTAAAAGAAAAATATGAAAACATCAAGGTTGTTTTGGGCAAATTAAAATATGAGCAGCATGGTTGGCAAATTTGTGTCGACTTGAAAATGGTGAACTTTCTACTTGGACAACAATCTGGATACACAAAGTATCCCTGCTTTCTTTGCTATTGGGATTCGAGAGCCTAACAGCAACATTGGATTAGAATGGGTGGCCCCCAAGAGATAGTTTAACACCAGGCGACAAAAAAATCATCCATGAACCACTGGTGACTGCAGAAAAGATCATTCTTCCGCCTTTGCATATCAAACTTGGGCTCATGAAGTAATATGTTAAAGCTCTCAACTTTCATGGAGAATGCTTTAAATATATCTGCTTGGTGTTTTCTGGGTTAACCAAAGAAAAACTAAAAGCTGGAATATTCAATGGGCCTCAAATTCGACAATTACTAAAAGACTCAAATTTTGTGTCCTTTATGTCTGCAAAGGAAGCTAGAGCTTGGAAAGCTTTTGTTGAAGTTATAAACAACTATCTCCGAAACAAGAAAGTGGACAATTACAAAGATCTGTTGCAAGAGTTGCTCTTCAGCTTTGAAGCTCTGGGTTGCAATATGAGCATTAAGCTTCACTATTTAAAAAGACATGCCGATAAATTTCCCGAAAACCTCGGCAGCGTCAGTGAGGAGCAGGGGAAACGGTTTCACCAAGACATGAAAACAATGGAAGAGCGCTACCAAGGGCGATGGGACTGTCACATGATGGCAGACTATTGCTGGAGTTTAAAAAGAGCAGTTCCAAAAGCATCATACAACCGAAAATCATTGAAAATAAAATTTCTTGGTCATTGAATTTTTGTAACTGATTTTGTATTTGCGTATTTTATTTGTGGGATATGGTTAACTTACATACATAAATTGTACTCGTGAATAGACCTATCTGCTCATCAATTTACAGATCTGTCACCAACTATAAGTAATTGTCTAGTAGAATCTAGAATATGTTTACATTTTTGCACCAAAAATTTCAATTTTTCTTTCTAGAGGATGTCACCCCTCTCAAAATCCTGACGTGTTAAACAAAAAATAATTACAGATTTGAAATCCGCGACCCCAAATTACTCTAAATCAATTTTCAAAGTCTAAACCGGAAATTTTGTGTAGACCAGTGCAATTTATAAATATATATATATATATATATATATATATATAA
>CABFPE010000107.1:1314370-1328761 GCA_900660155.1 Hofstenia miamia
GAACATGAGACCAGTTCTAATATATCTAATCATCTAAATAAATGCGGACTAAATTTTGAAACAAAATATTACATCAGACGTCAAGATCAAGTAATTTAAAGATTNTAAAATCCTTGCAACCAAGTTTAAACACAAAAGAAGACTATATATATAAATTAAATTTGCCACTTTTTAAAATTTAAAAAATTATAATTATTATTGTAAAATCTAGTAAATTTAGAGGGAATAATTTGTAAAACTGATGATGACTTTGTAAGTCGAAGTATATCTGGATGTTCTTATTAAGGTTAATTAAGCTCCTAAAATAGATGATTACTACTATATCATCAACAGTAGGTCTGTGACACTACTCTACGTGACACTAAACTAGAGTTTGTACGCTTGAATTTTTGAGCTCAACAAGACTGTTGGTGGTCTTAAATCAAAAAATTTTGATTTACTGATATTAATATTGGGATAGTGCAACTTAAAGCAATTGAATCATTCAGCTACACTAATAAGATAACGACTTTGCTCTTTTGATTTTCCTTCCTCATTTCTAAACAATACGCAATCCCGTTTACTAGGTTATTGACGTGATATATCATCATGCATATAGTATTCGTGTATCAAGTCTTTGATTCATCAGGTAATGTATTATATTTCTTGAGGCATACATCAGTGTTAACAGAGCAAGCTTTGACTTACAAGCTTTGAAATAACAGTTTTTCTTTTTCGAGTTGACACAGGTAAGTACTTCTAAACTTTTGCAACTGCTCTCCGATGAGAGAGAGGGAGAGAGAGAGGGAAATTTATATGGATAGTTAACACATTTGTTCTCTGTTTTAAATTTGCTATGATATCGTTGCATTTCATTCACTTTTTTTCAGCCAAAGTTCACGCAATTTTACGTTCCTTCTACTGATTTGTAAGTCGTTTATCTTCTTTTTCCGATTGTTTCAATAGTAGCTAAGAAGGGCTAGACCCCGTGCCAATGGGACACCCGTGACTATTTGCCACGTGGAAATGAAGAGATTCTATTGGACGCCATCTAGCGATGAAATATTTTTGATAAAACTAAATTGAGCAAATTAATACTTTGACGAAGTTTTATTTTTGATTTCTAGGATTTAGGCAAACTGATATTTTTGTTGCCAAATTTCACTTAAGGCTTCTTTGTTGTAACAATGTTTAAACATGCAACACCATATTTCAAGGAAAACAATTCATAGATTGAAAACCCAAATATTTCAAAGGAAAAATATGTTATTTGCATTAGAGCGTGTTTCTAACCACATTAATATTAATCAAAACAAATATGCAAGAGGTGGAATACAACAATTTCTTTAGCAATTGTGCATAAATTGTAAAAGCATACATTACCACAATGGCTCTGAGTGATGAAGTACAGCATTGCACAATCTTCAAGTTTCCATCTTCATTCTAAAATATGACGGCACTTCCACATTCACCCAGGAGGTGGCCATCAGAAATGCGTTAAGCCATTCATTTAATGTGGCTGGCTTTCCCCAGGAGGCCTATTGTTACCACGGACCTAAAACATGAGCAATGAAAACAATAATAACCATTCCAAAATAAAATATCTAGTGACATTTGATAACAACCAAGTACTATATAATTTGTAAAAATGTAAGCTCAATTGGTGAAAAGAGATATTACATCAACCTATATGGGAAAATGAACCATTAACACATAAAAATCATTGTAAAACAAAAACGTGTTTGGTGAAAATAGAAATATTAAATAAAGTATATAGGTGAATAAACCATTAACACACAAAAATCATTTAAAACCAAAGTGTGTTTGGTAAAATAGAAATATTACATCAACAGATATAGGCAAATAAACAATTAACACATAAAAATCATTAAAACAAGTGTTTAAAATGAAAATACATAAGATGGAAATAAATATTACATCAACAGATATAGGCAAATAAACAATTAATGCATAAAACTCATTGTATAACAAAAATGTGTTTGGTGAAAATAGAAAAATCACATAACATATATAGGCGAATAAAATAAACCATTAACACATAAAAATCGTTAAAACAAAAACGTTTATGACGGAAAGAGAAATATTAAATCAATGTATATAGGCAAATAAACAATTAACACACAAAAATCTTGTTAAAACAAAAACGTGTTGGTGAAAATAGAAATATTACATCAACATATAACGGCAAATAAAATAAACCATTAACACATAAAAATCGTTAAAACAAAAACGTGTATGACGGAAAAAGAAATATTAAATCAATGTATATAGGCGAATAAACAATTAACACACAAAAATCAAGTTAAAACTGAAAAAAAAAATATTACATCAATGTATATAGGCAAAAATACCATTAACACATAAAAATCGCTTTAAAAAAAGCATGTTTGATGAAAATAGAAATGTTGCATCAAAGTATAGATGCAAATAAGCCATTAACACAAAAATCGCGTTAAAACAAAAACGTGTTTGGATAAAAGNATTTCAGCTAATGGTACAATATACTTAATCCAATATTTAAATTAATTAAACAAAAGTTAGCATGATAATCATTTANAAATATTACATCAATGTATATAGGCAAAAATACCATTAACACATAAAAATCGCTTTAAAAAAAGCATGTTTGATGAAAATAGAAATGTTGCATCAAAGTATAGATGCAAATAAGCCATTAACACAAAAATCGCGTTAAAACAAAAACGTGTTTGGATAAAAGCAAAATATTACATCAGCATATAAAGGCGAATAAACCATTAACACACAAAAATCATTTTAAAAAACAAAAAGTGTTTGGTAAAATAGAAATATTGCATTAATGGGCATAAGCGAATAAGCCATTAACACTTCAAAATCGGGTTAAAACAATATGGGTTTGATGGAATGAGAAATATTACAACATTGTATATAAATTGTGAAAGTAAAATATGGAAAAACCTTNAATCCAATATTTAAATTAATTAAACAAAAGTTAGCATGATAATCATTTATTGAAATATAAAATGATTTACGATTTTGAATAAATTAATATACAATCTCCGTAAAATTGAACAGAGTTTTTGTTTAATGGGGGAATTTTTTCGCCTTCCCTTATAAGTTATCATGCGCTGTAAAAAAAGTTACCAAATCTCCACATGCATGGTTCACAATAATATTTTTTATGTTGCTTTCTTAAATTTACTTGTTTTAAAGTGATGATAATAAACCAAGCAGATATATTCTTTGTTTTACCGTCATTTTGCTCGAATTTATACACTTTATATTCATACAAAGTTAATTTTTTTGCAGCAATTGTTTGTGATGATAGCATTTTTTTGAATAATCATTCAATAAATATATAATTCCATATCTAAATTTACCATGAACTCTCCGTTTTTGTAATCAATGATGGACATTCTAACACATTTTACTGTATTAGCAAATTATTAACAAAAAACACTGTCTATAAAATTTAATACATTTTCGGTAAATATAATCCAAATGACACAACAAAAGCAAAAACCAATGTGTATAATTTATAGTTTCAGTCAGTTGTTCGTTAAAAGATAGAAAAATTTCAACACTTCCGATTAAAACAAGATCAAATACACATAAATTCGTTAAAACGGAAATGTAAAAAAGCGTGAAAAGTGTATTATTCACACCTACAAAAATATAGACGNAAGAAGCAGTATGGAATCAAAGAACCATTTTTACATCTGAGTGTAAATATTGATAGATATTGACTGATCCTCCATTATATTTCACCAGAATAATCATCATTCTAGTCCATCTCTAACGTCATACAAGAGAAACAGCGTTTCTAAAAAACATAGCAACGTCATTGATAAATGATTCATTTAAATAGAATAAAAGAACTTTAAAATGTAATATTTCATTAAATATTTAGTGAATATTTTTTCCCAATTTTCCTTTGTTTTTACATAAATCTTGGCTTAAATTACTAACTTGAAACGTGTTGTTTGGCAATTATAATATCCCCATGGAAACTAGAACATGTCGTTTTTATACAAATTTCTCTAATGAATAAATAAATAGACTATTTCAGCTAATGGTACAATATACTTAATCCAATATTTAAATTAATTAAACAAAAGTTAGCATGATAATCATTTATTGAAATATAAAATGATTTACGATTTTGAATAAATTAATATACAATCTCCGTAAAATTGAACAGAGTTTTTGTTTAATGGGGGAATTTTTTCGCCTTCCCTTATAAGTTATCATGCGCTGTAAAAAAAGTTACCAAATCTCCACATGCATGGTTCACAATAATATTTTTTATGTTGCTTTCTTAAATTTACTTGTTTTAAAGTGATGATAATAAACCAAGCAGATAAATTCTTTGTTTTACCGTCATTTTGCTCGAATTTATACACTTTATATTCATACAAAGTTAATTTTTTTGCAGCAATTGTTTGTGATGATAGCATTTTTTTGAATAATCATTCAATAAATATATAATTCCATATCTAAATTTACCATGAACTCTCCGTTTTTGTAATCAATGATGGACATTCTAACACATTTTACTGTATTAGCAAATTATTAACAAAAAACACTGTCTATAAAATTTAATACATTTTCGGTAAATATAATCCAAATGACACAACAAAAGCAAAAACCAATGTGTATAATTTATAGTTTCAGTCAGTTGTTCGTTAAAAGATAGAAAAATTTCAACACTTCCGATTAAAACAAGATCAAATACACATAAATTCGTTAAAACGGAAATGTAAAAAAGCGTGAAAAGTGTATTATTCACACCTACAAAAATATAGACGCATGGCATTTAAAAGGTAGATCGCTAAGTATTTTGAGAAATTTTGAAACAATTTACGCACAATTGCTAAAGAAATTGTTGTTTTCCACCTCTTGCATATTTGTTTTGATCAATATTAATGCGGTTAGAAACATGCTCTAATGCAAATAACACATCATTTTTCATTTGAAATATTTGGGTTTTCGATCTATGAATTGTTTTCCTTGAAACATGGTGTTGCATGTTTAAACATTGTTACAACAAAGAAGCCTTAAGTGAAATTTGGCAACAAAAATATCAGTTTGCCTAAATCCTAGAAATCAAAAATAAAACTTCGTCAAAGTATTAATTTGCTCAATTTAGTTTTATCAAAAATATTTCATCGCTAGATGGCGTCCAATAGAATCTCTTCATTTCCACGTGGCAAATAGTCACGGGTGTCCCATTGTCACGGTCTAGCGCTCTTCTTAACTACTTTCAATAACGCTTCATCTTGGCGGCTTTTCATTGACGGTATAGTTTTGGATTGTCTTGCTTCTGTTTTAGGCGACTTTAGCGCTTTCTCTCAGCTACAGAGACTGGCATTTGCAGAATA
The DNA here is from genome assembly GCA_900660155.1 of Hofstenia miamia. Classification (NCBI taxonomy): domain Eukaryota; kingdom Metazoa; phylum Xenacoelomorpha; order Acoela; family Hofsteniidae; genus Hofstenia; species Hofstenia miamia. Next base: position 1,319,731 of record CABFPE010000107.1, read on the forward strand.
TCAAACTAAAATAAATGATCTGAAAGTACACCTGACACTACACTACAACTGTGAAACAACAAACTGTGACACTACTCTACGTTTTCATGCGCTTTATAATGTAACAGCAAATAACAACAGGTGTTTATTGATAATAACAAAAGCGTCTATAAAAAATTTCCCCTTAATTCAATAGGGCTACATTAGTAAACAAAGCGCAAGCATTTGGTAAACAACATAAATATAGCTAAAATGTGACACTACACTACAATTGAATGTTGCATCGAAAATTAGGGCTATCACTAAAAAACCAATCATGATATTTCAATTAATACTCAAGAAAACATTGAGTGAAAGCTTCTCTAATCGACGCTACCACTTTACCAGTATTTATCCCTTAAACAGGTTAACTTTAATTAGCTTATAAAATAGAGCACAAAAGCTATTTAATAGATTGAAAAAATGTCAAAAAATGTTTCAACTAGCAACACATAAAGCAGTGCTTCAAAATGCCTAAAACCCAATTTTAAACATCAATTAGAATATTAATGTCCCAAACCAATCACAAATTCTCCGAAATTCATTAAAATAAATTTGGCTATTTTCAAAAGATAATCATGGAATTTCCCATGTAGTATGTTTCCATAATTAAAGTGACTTAGTATTAATGTGTGAATTAATTTAATCTTTGCTTTGGTTGGAAGTTGTTGAGATATATTGCTGAGAGCCTAAATTGAAATAGCCATTTCTTTATAACATTATTTATTTGCTTTGTAAAATTAAGTTATGAATAAAAAATTATACCTAGATATTTGAAGGAATTAACTTATTCTATATATGTATCATTAAATTTTAATTTATATTGAGAAATGCCTGTGTTGTTATCATTAGATTTAGGACTAATTATTCAAAATTGTATTTTAAATGGGTTTATTCTCAACCTTAATGATGCAAAATATTGTTCAAGATAAATGCAATTCTCTTCAAGAATTTTTATGGCAATTTCAGGAGGCTTATGTGAACTAAATAACATAGTATCGTCAGCATATTGTATGGCATTACATGTAGTCTGATTGCTCATATCGTTTACATACATGTTGAATAGTAATGGTCCTAAAATTGCTCCTTGTGGAACACCATTTTTAATAAAAATCCAATCAGATAAAATTCCATTTAGCTTAACTCTTTGTCTAAGATTATGAAGATAACTATCTATTAAGTCTGCACTTTTGTTTGCGAAGCCCATAATTTTTATTTTTTTTAATTAAAATTTTGTGGTTTATAGAGTCAAACGCCTTTGATAAATCTAAACATGCAACTGCTGAAAACTCATCTAAATTGATACTATTTCTCCAATGTTATGTAGCTGTTAACAAAGCATCATTAGTAGATATATACTTACGAAAACCATATTGATTTTGGTAATACAGATTATGTTTACATAAATGTTCTTTAATTTGATTAAAAAGAAGTAGTTCAAAAATCTTACTAATTGGTGATGTAACAGAAATAGGTCTATAGTTCAAACAATCTTTTGGGTCATCTTTTTTAAATAATGGAGTAATATTTGCCAATTTTAATTGGTCAGGAAAAATCGAATGTTTAATGGATGCATTTATAATGTAACAAAGTGGTTCAGCTATTATATCTGGAGCAATTTTTAGATACCAAGATGGAATCATAGAGGGGCCGTTAGATTTATTCTTTAAAGATTGAATAGATTTGATAATTTCTAGCTTAGTAACATATCTGAAAGCGAAAGACGAAGCTATGGGTTGCATTTCATTGCTATCAAAAGGAGTATTTAGGCCATTATAATTACCTCGGTTGCCAAATACTTCATTAAATATGTTACTCATGTCCTTATTGTTAGTGACTATCTTTCCTTTATACTTAATTTTTTCAATTTTTTCATTTTTCCTTTGTTTCTTATTTAGTAAATTACTTATAAAGTCCCATTTACCTTTTTGAATAGAGATATTTTGAAATTCAAGACTGGAATATTTGTTATACGCTTTTTTTGTGTAAATATTACACATATTACGTGCATTTTTTAAAAATTTTAATTGGTTGGTGTTTGACAATTTTTGAATTCCTTACATTTAGATTTCTTTTGTTCCATTAACTCTATGCATTTTGCATCTATCCATGGCTTTGAGACTTTTTTAGCAACATTATCAATTTTTTCGATAGCATAAATATTCTTTTTAGGGCAACAAATGTCTAAATAGAATAATAAAGTTTTATTAAACTTATTGAACATTTCGTTTGGTTATGTGAAAAGTAGGTTTTAATCCAATTCTCGTTTTTAAAATGGGTTACAAGTTTTATGATATTTTTTTCTGGCTATATTTTGATCCAGTATCTAGATGGATAGTTAACCTTTTGCTTATTAGAATAAGTTATTATGAGACAATGGTCAGAATAAGGAAATTCAGAGCAATATATCTATAAAAAAGAGTCGTTCTCTGAAACCATAAAATAATCAATCAAGGTTGACTATTTGCAGAAATTCTGGATGGAATACATTGATTTATTAATGAAATGTTGAACGTTGAAAAAAAACTCTGTAGCTTAATTTTTCATTATTATTCAAAAATTCAAATTCCATTCACCCATTAGCATAATGTTTGTGTTATGACTTAATGCTGTAATGATTTCTTTTTCCATTTGGGCAAATAAATTGTTCCAATGAGCTTTGTTTGGACAATATTATATATTCATAAGCTGCCAGCTGTTGCATTTAAGCGGGTCTTGGATGTCGACCCACAGACTTTAGTATGTGCGATTGCTTGAAATGCTTTTTGTAAGCTTAGGTTTTAATTTTTTATCAATTAAAAACAACACCGCCTCCCTTTGTTTTATTGTAGTGTAAAGTATGATTTCTATCTATTTTAAATAGTTTGAATTTGGAATCATCAATTGACTAGAGGGAATTTGTATGATCATTTGTAAGCCATGTTTCAGATACTCCAAGGACAAAATTTGACCCAAGTTCTTGTACGAATTGATTGAATTCATTATTTTTTGAAGAAAGGTTTTGAAAGTTAATATGAATATATTTAGTCGAATTTATAGATTGTGCATTGTTAATGCATTGAGTGTATTCACATACTTTGATTGACCTGATAGGACCAGGATTAGGTTCGATTCCGGCCAATTTTAATAACTTATTTAAAAAGAGAAAATATTGTTTTGTCAATATATTATTTATTATAGTAAATAGAAATAGCTCAGATGGGAAAAAATTGGAAGAACAATAAGACCGATTAATTTTAATGGTTTTGAGAATTTTTGTATTGACTAAAAACTTATAGCTTTGAGATGAATTTGCAAAAGTAATGTTACATTTTATATTAGCAAAAATTAAAATTATATAGAATGCTCTAGCGGAATTATTGCATAACATGGATATTAGACGAAAAATTTGCCATAGCCCAATAGATATTAAAAATATTAAAAAAACTTATCATGATTAGAAAAGTCTTAAAAAGTTTCTGAGTCTTTCAACCATTTTTTATATCTCCATGTTAATCCATATTTTCCATTTTTTTATTTTTACATAAATTTAATTGAATACCATAATAAGTGAACATATCCATTTTGCTCACATTTATTATTTTCACTAAATTTTGCAAAATCACCTAAATTCGAGACATTAGCAGTCAATTGTTAAATTTATTTGTGATCAGGCTTATCATATTTACCAAGGTTACAGAAATCTGATTTTGCTTTGTGCCTTAAACAAATATTATGGTTATCACGGTTGAAGCAAGCTTTCTCAATGATTGACGAAACGTGTTGATTAATCTGCTCAAAACGGGACTTAATTATGATCTCATAGTTGTAAAATTAAACTTCTCAGTGTTTTCAACAAAAAAACCCAATTTTTTTTATTGATGGCTCTGACAGTTTAAGTATGTTTCTTTTGAAGGTTTTCTTGTTGCATCAAGCAATTTTAGTTAAATAACATTTAACTACGGGCATAACGGGCTCAGCATACGGGCACGGACAATTCAACCAGCCTATTTTCATGGGTATGGGCTACGGGCCGTGCACGGCACGGACCCTACCCTAGAGGATGAGCACTTAAACTACTAAAACTTACATTTATGGGAATTTCGGATACTAATAATGAAAAACACTATAATACGAATTCGAATACTTACTTATTCAATTATCGAATAACGAATATTCGGATTGTCAATGGACTACCTGCATACCATTGAAGTTCGGTACTTGGTTTCTCTGAACACCAACAACAAATATCGAAGTCTATCAAGAAGTCTTCCTTAATATTGCTTGCTTGTTAAAAAATACTTATTCGTTTAACCCTAGAATAACCCTGCTCTGACGCACTCACTAACTACCTTGTTAGTGACAATTGTCACTATTGAAAAAATCACTAGTTTATTGCAAAAAGCTTTATTGAAAAAACAGATAGTATTTTAAAGAACAAAAATTCAAAGAAAGTGATGTTCAAATAGCTTAAACACATAGACCTTCTGAGATAATTTTGTAAAGCCTATCTCTAAAAAAGTGACAATTGTCACTAGCAGGAGAATGCTAAGGTTAATTAAAAAATCATTCAGGAACCAATGTTGACGGAATTTTGATTACATCAGGTGTAACGCAAAAACAATCTTGGGAGTAATTTTTGAATAAGATTCGGGATTTGCGCATCACATCAATGCATTGGTGGCTACCCTGACCAAAATGCAGGTTATACTGGTTAATCGGCGTCGTGCTGGTTACACTCTGGATATACTTGATAAAGTATTTGTATCGTTATTTTAAGCAAAATACGTTATGGATTGGTAGTGTATGGATCCGATTTTACGAATCTAAGACAGCTGCAGCTATTCCTTGATAAATGCTATATATACAAAATGAAATGAAATGAAATATCCATATTTAGAGTTGCTTTTTATAATATAAAATACTGTTTACAACTCCAAATAGCGTCAAACAATAGAAATAAATGAACAAAACACATACAAAGATAATATTTACAAAAATAATTACAATTACTAGCTTGGGCTATGACGAATTTAGGTTAGATGCGGTCTATTGAATAATCACTATGTTAAAATTTAAAACCTCGCCATTTGTATTCAAGCCTTTCCATTGTATAACTACAGAAATATTATTTAATTTCGTTTTTGAATACTCTTAATTTATTTGTTTTATAGATTTAGGTAAATTATTCCATATATTTATTGATATGTTGAGAAATCAATTTTTCATTATTTTCTTGTTATATGGAAGAGGCCTAATTTTTAGAGTTCTATGATTATGTCTAAGCAATATTTTAGAGGATAGAAAGTTGGATTTGTGGTATGGAACAACATTATTAAATATTTTTAAAAAAGTAGTTAATATATTTTTATAAATAACGCATTGTGGATTTAGACAAGTTTTTATTAATTTCCTGATTTCTGTATTTCTGTTATAAATATGATTAACTGCTATTTTTATAGCAAATTTTATTTGCACATTGAATTTATTCAAAAATTGTTGGTTTATGTCGGTATACAGTATGTTTCCATAATTAAAGTGGCTGAGTATTAATGTGTGAATTAAATTGAATTTTTGCTGTGGTTGGAAGTTGTTGTGATACATTGCTAAGAGCCTTTATAGAAGTGGCCATTTTCTTAATAACACTAGATATTTGTTTTGTAAAATTGAGTTGAGAATAAAAAATGATACCTAAATATTTTAGCGAATTAACTTGCTCTATGTATGTGTCATTAAACTTCAATTCAAATTGTGAACTATTTGTGGAATTATTGTTAGATTTAGGTCTAATTAAGCAAAATTGAGTTTAGTTGGGTTTATTCTTAGTTTTAGTGAAGCAAGATATTGTGCGAAAAGATTGAGATTTTTTTCGCGAACTTTTATAGCAATTTCAGGAGACTTATGTGAACTAAATAGCATAGGATCATCAAAATATTGTATAACATTACATGTGATATGATTGCTTAAATCATTTACATGCTCAATGTAACAATGCTGTAAACATTTTAAATTATGCTTTAGGAAAACAATTGATGGATCCAAAACCCAATATTGTATTTTGCTAATATCCAAATACATGTCACCAAAATACATCACTTTGTCATAATCCTACAATTTAAAAGTGAAAAATTAATTAAAAAAAGTAGTTTGCTCAATTTAGTTTTGTCAAAATCATTTTGTCACTAGATGGTGTCCAATAGGATTAATGCATGCCAACATTTCAAATAGCCATAAGTGTTATGAGAACTTTAAGTTGTCCCAATGTTGCCTGCTTGTTCATGTCTCTTACTACTTCTAAAGCACATGTTTTCATTTTCAGCACCTTTCATCTACTATTTGTTTTCTGTTGATAGACTGCCCAAATCTGGCTTGTGCGGATAGTATTTTTTACTGGATATTTCTTTCATGTTAGATTAGTTATTATGCATAAGGAAAGGATTTTTCAATTTCATAGGCTATGAAGAGGAAAAACCAAATAATTTCTTTACATGAAAACTATGAGTAGAAAACTAATATAAAGTATAAACAGAAAAGTGGTTTGGTATCAAGTATAGGAAGTTTTTTCTTTACTTTCTGAAAGTGTTTGAATAAAACAAATCAAGTTTAATTTCTTTTGAGAAAATGATATATTAAAAAACAAATATAATATTATCAAGTCAATTTTTACAAATAATTATGTACAACTGATTATCAGCTACATTGTTAAAGTCATTAATATTTCCTATCTTTCAATTTCCATAATACAGTGAATATTTTTCAAGGGAAAGTTAGCTTTGAGACAAAATCTTGCTGTGAATAATGGATACTATTATAAATAAGTGGCTTAAAATAATTATGTATGATGCTTTTAAATGGAATTAACCTACAAAGTAATTACAAGAGAATAACTAATTTCAGTATCTTTCAACTTAGTGTGCAGTAATTGTAACATGACTAGCTATTATAAAGCTTACACTTTTTGAAATTTATATACTTCATAAAGGCATTCTTAAATTCAGAGTTTGTTAAGGGATATGCAAAAAAATTCACCACTAAATTTGTAATCATGAGCAATGTAGATAGCTTTTGGTAAGGACTATCCCAGTCCCACAAATGTCTCTTAAAGATATTCACAGATACCAAATAATGTGCTTGATCAGGAAATGTGGTAATCAAAAATATAATTGTAACAATAAATAACATTCTTGTAACATTTGCCTTGGCTTTTGAAATTACTTTGCCAGCTTTAGCTTTACCTAAAATACATTCCACTTAGTTTTACAAATTGATACACAAAGAATATTATAATCATTTTATTAATACAAGATGTAAATAGAAGTTTAAATCATAACTTTAAGCTATTGTGAAAAAATCCAAAATTTATTAATCATACTAAGGATTTTTATGCAGTCTTTATTGTAAATTATGTCACATAAACTTGTCAATAAGTACAATAATGTAAAAATGATTTACGTCAAAATGTTCAAACTATAAAATATAGCACTTAATTCTTCAAACCATGCCTAATTTATCTTCGAACATAGCTCATCTGCTACAGCAATAATTGTGCATATGCAAAATTGAAGAAATTGTTTTCAGCAAAGTCTAATTTCTATTAACATCCAAATAGGATAAAAGTGTAAAATCTGAAATACGTGGGAATTACATTTGATTGAATATTATTATAAAGAGAATGGTGATTTCAATAAGTGCACCCAACAAAATATTGCAACAGCTACAAAATTCCAGTTAATCCATACTATAGTTTAAGTTAATTCTTATTATTACAATGTACTCTACATGACATATGCTAAAGTTCCTCAAAGAAAATTTATGCAGTATTAAAATGTGCAATGAAGCCAGCAGTAAGCAACTACTCTTCTAGAGATAATATTCAATGTAAAAGTTTGAGTAAGCACCTCATAAATCTTCAATACTTAATTCATTTAAATGTACAAACAGCATTGTTTGTAAACAAGTTGTAAACAACTTTGGCTCTTATGATACAATAAACTGCCCTAATCAGATTAGAACTGCACATTTAAGCACACGCGCTCTATGAAAAAAGCCAATAATGTGAAATTCATTCATTCTATAAAATTTGGAAAGATTTACTTAGGGATATAAAGAGCTGAAAAAAGTTGAAGATGTTTAAAAACACTTCTAAAACATTTCCATAAAGCTAGACTTCATATTGAAGGGCTTCAAGCATTACAATCAAGATTATTCAACTAACAGAAATTAAAACGCCATTGCTCAAGTGCATAATTGTTTATTTTGTAATGGTTTTGTCCAGTTTTTTTACGTCCTTGCAGCAACTTTCAACATAAATGTAAATTGTTAATTCTTCTTTAGGACAATAAAACATTGGCTAGAAATGAATAAGTGAATTTTATGGTAAAATTACGAAATAGATATTATATTTTATAATGTAAATTTATATTAAATACCTGTTTGGGTTTGCTTACGTACAGTTGTAGAAATTTTCACAGCAATGGAAATATAACAGAGAATTGGTAACATCAATTGAAATGCTATATAAATGATTCCACCAATGAACCCATAATAAAATGCAACCGAGTTTGAATAATCTTGGGAGCAGACGCCATTCTTCAATGAAATGCTTACATAATAGTTGGAAGCAAGTATTATGATAGTGAATATCCAGGGAATGCAGGCAAATACGAAGCACATTTTATCATTGAAGTATTTTTTATAGACCAAGGGATGAACAACTGCCACAAACCTTTCCACCGCAATTATGCTAATGACAAATGCAGAATTTTGCAGTACCTTTAATGAAATATTGTAAATTATTGTTTTTGAATGCTTCCAAATACAAACGTTGCATAACATTTACAATATCAGTTTTACCTTTATACCCATATATATATATATATATATATATATATATATATATATATATATTGCATCTTTGATTTATAAATAGAGGCCACTGAGTCCTTGTGTATCATGATTGCTTTTATATCATCGGCATTTACAACTCAGAGAAACCAACAACATAGAATTATGGGAGGCAGGAGGAGCCAAAATG
>CABFPE010000107.1:1328770-1345032 GCA_900660155.1 Hofstenia miamia
ATATATATATATTTAAGCAATGCAACAATTAAAATATGCAGTGCCATGTTACAACAAAACATTGACATTTTTAAGTGGAATTTGTTGATAACAATTATAAAATTTATTTTCAATCCTAATTTTCAAACAATTTTTCCAAGCCTACTTAAAACATGGTAAATTTTGAGATGTCACGTCTATTGGTGAAATTTGCAGCTAATGTTGAATGGACGTTCCCATTTTCGAAAATTATTAAAATCCTCCCTATAAGTAGTTTTAGATCAAGCAGTCTAAGGACATTTGTAGCAAAAATTTACCATACCTAGTTATTTTTCTGTAGACATACCGTTAAACCCATGTTGAGCCACCGTGTGCAAAGTTAAATTTCGTAAGCTGGAAACCTAGCTCTCCCCTAATTGAAATTTTCAAAAGTAAATTTGTTAATCTGCAAAATTAAAATGAAAACGAATAATTTAATATATAAAACAATGCTAAGTTTATGTCGCAAAGCATTTCTGCAAATACTTCCTTCAATTGAAAATATAACCTTCAAGTGAAAAAACTTCTTATAGTATATTGCTTTACTCAAGAAGTAGTGGATTGCAAGGTTATATTATATGGAAACTCAATTATTTGTAAATCAACAAATTATAGCTCTTGATCATCGCGCATCATTCTATTTAAATTTATTGTAAAAATTTAATCTCTGTAAAAATATTTTTGAAAAATCTACAACTGTTCATTGTTCATTGAATTTGATAAATTATATAAAAACCAATTTAGATATGATTTTCATATTATAGAGACATCAACTAAAAATTGGAAATTTGTAATAAGAGGAACGCTATAATTGATATAATATGATTACTACGAAAATATATAAATTGAAACAATTTTGAAATCATGTTTATATTTTTTGCAAAATTGCAAGTTATTGTGCTGATATATGAGAATAAATGAAAATAATTTAGAAATCCATTTAAATAAATATTAACATACTGAAAATTGTATAACTTGTGCCTTCAAGGAACAGACAAGTCTTGAAAGAAGAAATTGCTTAGGTACGTCCCCAGAAAATGTCTCTAAACTTGGAATCAAATTTGTTGCTGAAAAAAGAACAGAACCGATGAAATCACTGATAGCAAGATTTGCAATGAGATAATAGTTCTTGTTCTGCATTGATTTCGTCGTCAGTATAATGATGAGAATAAATAGGTTAGCAAAGGCACCAAAAGTGCTGATAGATAACATGCACTGCCTAACAAAGGAATCAATCGTTGAGCTCTGTTCATTCCCAGTAAAATTCATTTTAAATCTCTGCAATAGAAAAGATTCTTAAATTTTATTTTATTTCAATCGCTTACTTGAATGTGATTGCCTAAAATTTTTCTAAAATTCTCTAATCAAAATGGATGATTCTTTTGCTTGTTTTAAGTGTTAAAACAACTTGCATCCGAAGTACTTCGAATACGCAATAATACTATGGAAGCACCAAATTTTATTGAATCAGTAATATGAATCTGTGGCAATTTTAAAACATATTATTTTCAAATTCCTATATTTTTCCAGATTTTCTTATAAAACAAACAATTTATTTAACAAAATTCGAAAGCCAACACTTGAAAATGGTCTCCGTTTCCATGAAATATCTTACTAAAATTTTGTTCTAATTCTAGAATATTGTATTTTTGTTAGCAATACTTTTTTGCATATTGTATATTGCGACAGTGATATAAATAATAATCTCTCCCACTTTAGTTGAATGTATTATATATATGTTGATATATAATTAAATATTATAATATTTTTTTTCAGAAAAAACCTAGTAAATAAACAGAACGTTAAAATTCTTTTCCAAAAGGCCGCATGTTAATCCATATAAAAATTTATATAACAATTTTGTAGGATTTTTTTTGCAAATTGTAAATCATTGTTGGACTACTGATCACTGTTGTGAAACAATTCATTCTACGGAGTCTCCTTATCGTGATCTATTCATAAGAAAGCAACATTTTCGTCTTTTGCAATCCACCTTTCTACCAGATTGCTCGATACACAAATCCACAATAAGTTTGAACATGTATCACCCCTTCCAACTTGTCATACAACCTGATTTCAGCGATCTGAATTCTTAGCTAGGTGACACACGTTTATATTTTTATAAATTGCTATTGTAGTGCAGACCGGTATTACACGTTCGATTTTTATGAATGTTGTACCCTGTCAAGAGTGCGCTGGAAGCGCAATCAATTTTTAATTGCCTTTCAGTCACTTACAAATTGCAAGGATGCTTAACTCATTTCTATCACTAAGTTTCGTATCAGAACATTCAAATACATCAATTATATTAAAATTGCACATTGACAATAGAAATTATTACCCAAAAAATATGTTCAAATTATTTTTTTAAAAAATGTGTTGAAAATTTTAGCGATAGGACATAACTGAAATTTTACACAGGCAATGAGTTTGTCAAATGCCATAGTTTTCTTTTAAGATATCTTTAATTGAATTTCGATTACGTCTTTGCATTTATACATTTGATACATGTATTTGACGAACTTCGAACTTATATTTTACAGGCCTACTAATACTTGATTGGGATACATTTATTTCTTGATAATTTAAGTTGAGTAATTTTAAATTTCCAGAATTCAATTCAATGTATTAAACGTTTTTGTACGTTGAGGGGTCATATAAACATTTGGACAAGGATTTGACGCATTTGTAACTTAGTAAACGTGTTGACATTTCATGACTTGTCATGTTTTGGCAATTTGTTTTAAGCCGTAAAATTTCATTATACATATCCCTTTGGAAATCGATATTGCGTATAAAATTATGATGATGTACATTAGGGGGTGCAATAGGACCCAGCTATATTCCATTGATTCATTGCTTTCAACATGTTCCATTGCAGTGTTGACCAGCAAAAATCAATAATAAATGGCAATAACAAATAGATGTATATCATTACAATGTATATTGCATCAATTGTAATCAGCTTTCCCGAAGTAAACATAGAAATGTCGTAACGACGTCTCTGAACGACATAATAACGGCACTAAAACGACATTACAAAACAACGTCTTTTCACAATAAAATAACAAACTATCAATAAAAATGCATTTTTTAAAAAATTTATCTTCAAATTGTCATACTTCTAAAATTATTCCTATTTTTAAATATTTTTTGCTAGACAGAAATATACACCACCACTAATCCGCACTATAAATGCCACTCAAACAATTCAACGCCTATTAAACGTCAAGACACCACAAAAACGACGTCGTTACAACAGTTCTATGTTTACTGGGTATATATATATATATATATATATGAACTTTATACAAATAGTATATATTGCATCTTTGATTTATAAATAGAGGCCACTGAGTCCTTGTGTATCATGATTGCTTTTATATCATCGGCATTTACAACTCAGAGAAACCAACAACATAGAATTATGGGAGGCAGGAGGAGCCAAAATGTCTGATGTGGGGCCAATTTAAAATTTCATGATATATATATATATATATATATATATATATATTGTAGCAGCATTCCCTTTATTCAAAAATCAAACATGACTAGTTGGATGAAAATTCCTGAATTTATAGTCCCGCCATTTTTTAGTTTAAATTTGTAAATTCCCACCATGTGGCTTCTGCCTCTGGTACCTGTTACTGCTTAAAATTATTTTCAATTGTTAATTCTAGGGAAATTTTTGTACGCATTCACAATAAAACTTTTGGTTTCATAATTGGTTTCTAGTTCGTTTTCTCTCACAAAATAGCTATGTCTAGCTAAATTTGTTTCGTTTTGGGGAAGAACCGGGGGTAGGTCTGAGGGCATCTAAGAGCAGCGGCCTTGCGATCATTCGTCCGGTTCTTCCATAAAATTGATGGTTCTAATTGGCATTGCTTATCATTAAAACTCAAATTCAATGGGTGTGACGTTTTGCTTCAGCTTCGACCACAAAGTTCTAGTGACAAACTTTACTCGCAGATTAATGTGAAATTTCTGTCTCACATGTTCGATGCTTAATTCAATTATCCTCCAGCTGACTATTATACTAATACTCCTTCACGCTTAGCGGGTTTTGGGTAAACTTTATTACAGTCGGTGCTTACTTACAGTTGTTTTTTGTGCCTCATACGATAGATGTTATTTTTTGTGTTCTATTACTACTATAACACTAAACCAGTCGATGCTACTATATATATATATGTATATATAATATATATATATATATATATATACTTACAGATAGATGTGCCAATATGCAAATATCACCAAAATTTTAAATAGGTTTAGGGAAATCATTTGAACATTTTTGACCAAACCAATTGCTTCTTTATGGATGCAATTGGCATTAAAAGGTTAAATAGGATTTTTTTTTCAAAAACATAAATTTTAAATAAAATGTTTAAGAAATTAAAATATAATGAATGTGAATTGTATTCGAAATATATATATATATATATATATATATATATATATATATATACTTTATACAAATAGTATATATTGCATCTTTGATTTATAAATAGAGGCCACTGAGTCCTTGTGTATCATGATTGCTTTTATATCATCGGCATTTACAACTCAGAGAAACCAACAACATAGAATTATGGGAGGCAGGAGGAGCCAAAATGTCTGATGTGGGGCCAATTTAAAATTTCATGATATATATATATATATATATACGTTTTGTTACACATGCCATTTGAGTAATTCAAAGCTTTCTACATCATAATCACTATCTGAGTTTATTGAGACACTTGTTTCAGTTTCAATTGCTTATTAAATAATAATACAGTGAGTTAGCTGACCCCGAGGGTTTAATTTGAAAATGAATCCTTAAGAAATCACTGACCCGCATACTCGGTTGTAAGAGTTAAAGAATACCCATAAACTGGTAAATATTTGGCTGCCTTCTTTAAACATTAAGGGTAAATTGGCTACTAGCAAAAAATATTTGGTCACATTTCTAAAATTGTTTTGGAAATTGACTGATATCTTAATTCAAATTATTATTAGAATATTAATGAATTTGCAATTTTGTCAAAATTACAATAGAAGCAAAATAATCTGTTTTTAAAGAAAATGCATAAACTTTTACATATATACAACGCTACCCATACAATATACCGTAGGCGTATTACATAAATTTTTTCTGGGTGTCTGTAAATTTTTGCCCGAAATATGAAGTTGGGGTTTGAGAATTTTTAGTACAAAGAAGCAGCTCAGTACAAAAGTTTTATTTACATGCATAAATGTTTTAGAAAAATTACTAATTTCTACCTTTTTGTTGGGAAAAACCTTAAAAATAACATCTGCAATTTCAAATTTGTTTGTATATTCCCGTTCAATGTTTGATAAGGCAAGATGCGTAAGTTCTGATTGATGATTGGTAAACCGTAAGTATTAATCTGCTGTAACTCTGTCCAGGGTTTTCGAGTACTGGGAATGTTAAGAACTCGTACTCGAATAATCTCGCAAAACTCGATTAGAAAAATTCGGAAGGGGAATCATCAAAACTCGAACTCGAAGTTGATCGAGAATCCACTCGAAAATACTGTACAAATGAAGCTATTGTAGATTTAAATTTCTTTATCAATCTCAAATAACTATTTTTACCCTAAAAAACCCGAAATTATAAAAAACTGAATCGAACTCGGAATTTTCTTTAAAAAACTCTCAAACTCGAGCTCGAACCGTAAAAACTCGAACTCGAACCGAGTGACTCGAACTCAACTAGAAAACCCTGCTCTGTGCCGATAACTGTGACTGTGAATACACAATATATTGGAACTAAAGTGTAATCGAGAGAGAAAATAATGCTATGTCACTTTCTGTGTTAGAGTAGTCAATAACTCAAACCCAAAACATTCTTAAAGATCCATCGAACCCCTGAAAATTTTTCCTAAAAAAAGTTATGCCCTTCTCGTACGCCTATGCACTTCGCAATCTATTAGGTACTAAATCTTTCTGCAATGCTATTTTCAATTTTCCTTGTAATTTTTTTGTTAATCGTGTTCCTGTGCGATTTACTTGAATATAGGCTTTAACCAGATTTGCAAAAACGTCATAAAATGTGACCCGTGTAAGATTTGACCCTCTGACCCGGTAAAATTTCAAAATAAACGACCCGGTGACCACTTTTTAAAATTTAGAATGTTGCTTGCAGCGCTTTGCACAGACATTGATGTGAAAAGCTGAACATCACGCTGATCATCAGTGATATTTGCATTATTATGACTTAATTTTTACATCACCCATGATTTACGATGTGAATAAAAAGCTATAGAAATACTTTTATGAAGTAAACATACTAGTCAAAATCATTATTTTAAAATTTCATAATTTAACCCCATTAGATTGAAACTTAATATTAACTTAATATCAATTTCAAAATAGGACCCTACAAATGTTCGAAATAAAATCCGAACATGAATATATGTTAGAATCTAATTCGAATCATGGTTCTGCACAGTAGCAAATCTAGAATATTCTTGTGAGATCTTGAATTTTATTCAAAAATTTTTTTTCAGTGCAATTCTTTTGTATAGGATTAAACAGCTAAAGTTTTTCATGTTTCACCGTCGTTTTTAACCGAAACTCTAAACAAAAAATGTACTTACTTTATGAAAGATACTACGTAAACCACATTACATCCTGATTCTGATTTACAAATTCGTTGCCTGACTATTTGGATTCGAATTCGAAATAAAACAACTGAATTCACAGGAGCCTAATACTATTCAAAGCACACATGATATTTGTATAATTTAACTATAACGTAACAATAAACCTGACTTTTTTCGGTGAGCCTCTTTGTGTAATTTATTTCAATCATTGGTATATATAATTGCGAGCGGTAACTCAGGAAACCAGGAAGCTCTATCAAAAAATTAAAACGAGTGACCCGCAGACCCGGTGGCAACTTTGGCTGTGACCTAATCTAGGAAGCCGTAAGCTTAAATTAAATAACAAAGTGTTTGTTCATGTTCAAACTTGCTTTTATCAACTTTTTTTTTCTGATCTTTTATTCAAAACATGTTTTGCAGTGCAATATAATGATTTTTCTATTTTTGAGGAGCGATTAGTAACGATCAAAGTTTGTATAAAACAAAAAGAAAACATTAGTTCAATTAAAATTTCCAATTAGTCATTGTTTTGCAAATATTTGGCATTTATGTTTATGATTCACTAAAACAGAATCCTTAAAATGTCTTAGCTTTTACAAAGTGCTAAGAGCTTGTAATTACAAAGACTTGATTCTCTTTGTTACTCATATGTATCAAATATTCTTTGCTCTAAAAACTACTTCATCATAAGAAAGAAGTAGTACTTAATGCTTAAAAATTGCAAATAATATATGATGGCATGATAAATTTCGGAAATAATTTTAACAATGATTACTTCAGTAGGACCAGTGCCTGTGTCCGGTCTTTTTTCCTTAGTCCTTACCTATAAAAATCGGCCCTTTGGTTTGCTCGTACCCCGTATCCTAAGCAGACCTTCATCGTTGCATGATCAGGCCCAACCCCATAAATGTGTCCATGTAAAAGGCTTTCAATATTTCTTAACAGACTTGGATAAAATTGTTCAAAAATGTGTACAAAGTGGTTTGATAATTTAAGATAACGTTAGTGGATATAGGGTTAAATATTCTCAATTAGATTACCTTAAATTTGCTGTACAACCAAAATAACTTTTTTTCATGCATTGAAAAGCTGACACAAACTATTTTCCATAAAAAAATTTAATTTTGCTTAGTCGTCAGTCTAAATTGAACGAGACTTTCCCTCAACTGGAAAACACTAACTTGACAGTGCACACAAATGGTACCAGCAAAAACCCATTTTGCAAAAGTTGTTAGCAGTGCCGTTAATTTTTTGTAGGGTAAAGTGGGGAGGGAGGAGGAGGGTAAAATGGAAACCCTTTTAGAGTAAAAACATCTAATTACTCGTTCCACAAATTTTTTAGAGAGATCTTGTTTATTTCGAAAACCAAAGTCTGAACTAATGTATTATGAGTTATTATAGTTCTTACTTCCAAATCAAAAAAGTTTTTTGACTATAGTCAAAAGACTAATCGTGTGGCACCCCCTTTAACATACATTTGCAAGTAGCTATGCCCACTTTACTCTACTCGATTAGTTCTACGTTAACACTATATCTCAGATTAGATTTTCCTTCTAACAACTATGTAGTGAATGGGGTGAATATAAACGAGCAAAAATTAAGTTTTAAGACGAAGGCCACATTTGTGTGAAGATCACTTTTATTATTTTTGAAGCATTTATGAGAAGGTCTTGTTTGTAAAAAAGAGCACAGCTTACGGTATCAGAAAAATATGCCGGACTCCTTTTTGGATAAAACGATCAGGTGGACCCAAATTCGAGGAAAAAAATTGTACAACACCGGTTTAAAGGCTGGACAAAGGGGACCAAGGGATTGGATCCAAGAACCCATAATTTCTTGTTTCACGTTATTTAATTTATTTCTTAGTCTGTACCTATCGAGTTCCTCCACGGACTTTAAAATTTAATTGAAAATATTAAAATCTCAAAGATATTGAATAAGCAGATGGCTAATATAATAATTTTTTAAATACTTTTTTTATTGGCAATCACTGTGGAAGAAACTGTAGAATTAAAATGTGTATAAAGAGTTGTTCAGTAAGATAAATGTCGTAAATTTCCAGTCTAAAAATATTATCGTAAAATCTGCAAGAAACAAACTATTGAAACATTTCTAATAAAGGCATCGGTTTCAGTTCGTTATATTATTTAGAATATGAACATAATTAATATAAATTTGATTTGTTTATATTTGATAAATGTTTTGTAGACAGTCCAAAATATAAATTCAAGACTTTCTAAATACACTTTTTGTTAATGTCTTTCTCAAAAATTTGATATTTTTTGCCATCTTATTATTCTGCTTTGAAAACATGCAACTAAAATATTAGGTGTCGCCAATGAAGCAGTATTCCAAATTTGGTCCTAGAAATACTAATATCTTATAATTTTATGCGTAGATGATCATCTTAAATTCACTAGTTTCCGAAATTCAATTGCAGGATCACATTAGGATAAAATATTCCTTTAGAAATTTGAATCAAAGCTCAAATATTCCAGTCGTCATTGTTTGATTTACTCCTATAAAATGTAATATTAACTTGCATAATATTGTAATGACCCCTAGTTTGAAAAGAAGAGCAGATAATTCGAAGCATCACCGGTAGAGTAATTCCAAAGTAAAATGTATGAGGAGATATAATATCATTTACAGAATATGAACGTTAGATAAACGGAGTAATACAACTTGAAAAATATCTGCATGTAAAAGTAAAAATCATTCGCAATGCTTACATATCCATAAAAACTTCATCGGGAGAACATACAATTGGCGTCATTAAGATTTGAAACTCTTTTTAGCGTTCAGTTCTGAGCAACATTGTTTCAGATTACATCTCTTGAAAAATTAATTAGAGTTCTTACAAATTGACCAAATGGATCAGTGAGATCTTTTTCACTGGTACGTTTTTTCATACACTTATTTTTCTTTGTCATCATAGTGATTGAGGCATTGCAATTGAGAAAGCCAGGTGTTTCATCTCCCGAACATTCTTTGAAGCTGAACTCCAAACATGAACTGCATTAACACAAATCCTCTTTGAAAATAAAGATTCACTTGCAGTTGATATTGCTTCATACAGTATAACCCTTAAAGTTCATTAGTGTGTTATTTTTGATTCTCAGTTTGCCAAATCATTGGAAAGCAACTGAGTGTAACTGAAATGAGGTCATTTTATTTGGAAATAGTCAACAGTTACCTTAATTTTGCTGAAAACAACAATAATAACTCACGAACTAGTAAAGATATGAGAAATCAGATGAAACCACAGTATAGGGAGTGTCTCTTCTTTCACTTACATTTTAAGACCGCAAGCGATCTCTATCCCATTATGACGTGCTTTTGTGAGAATTATGCAACTCTGGTGCTGGCAGCACCACAACCATGATTTTGCGCATGGTACGCCTCAAAGGGTTTGAATGTTCTATCTACAAAAAATGAAGCAGTTGATGATCGTTGTTACTGCCATGGTCTCTAAGCCTCATGATAGCCTGAAAATTATGCATAGATAAAAGTGGAAACTTTATTAAGAAATAATTTTCATAGAAAAATAGTTAATCCTTTCATGTACTTCATGAACAACAATGTACGTTCGTGCAAATTCACCAAATGTGTACACATAAAACGACTGACTAATTTATTCTTTAACCCCTATCATCTTAACCTGAAGCTGTCTTCTTATTTATGTTTTACAACCACGCTTGATCATTGTCCCACTAAAGCGTAACTTTGCGCGAATTCTCCAACCCGGTGGCTTTTTTACCACTAGTTTCACTTTGCGCACTGTACGACTCAAAGGCTTGGAAGTTCAGTGTTGCACTAAAGTCATAACCTTAGAAATACATAAAAAGAGCATTAAATTTTTTTAAAAAGATCTAATTTTCAAAGAAAAATAGTTAAAAATGTCAAATACTTCAGTCAAAGCAATACACCTGAATACAAAATTTCAATATTTCGTTCGAGCAAATTTACCAAGTCATTGAAAATGTGAATGACAAAAAGGTTTTGGCTGTGCATAGACTAGAAAAATTTTTTAGTCACAACCATTTATTTAATGTATCTCAATCTACATATTTTTTTCTAAATATATTTAATTGTTTAAGTCAAAAATTAAACTTAATAATTTGCAAAATATGGCTATATGAATCCAAACAAGAACAGGTTTTCTTTTTTATGGAAGTCAAAGTTGAATGATGAAACATGTCGTACAAAAAATTTGTTTTAAGTGCTGAATCTCGAACAAGGATTCTGTTTGGAGCAAGTCCAAAACAGAAAATAAATATTTGTAATAATAACCTTGAAAAAATGTCCTTATCTCATTTATAAAAGTATGCAACAGTTGCAATGAGTGAAAATATTTCCTATTTCAAAAAATTTAAAAATTCGCCCTT
The DNA here is from genome assembly GCA_900660155.1 of Hofstenia miamia. Taxonomy (NCBI): domain Eukaryota; kingdom Metazoa; phylum Xenacoelomorpha; order Acoela; family Hofsteniidae; genus Hofstenia; species Hofstenia miamia. Next base: position 1,339,791 of record CABFPE010000107.1, read on the forward strand.
CCTACAATATTTTTTGATTAGAGCCATAGTTTCACATTCTCCAGTTGCCCCTCATCTCTATATATAAGCTATTTTTCAGAAAGATACTGAGTTGCTAATCACCTTCTTCAAATCTTACGAAATGTAATAAATTTGTTTGATGTGATGACAAAGTCTTGTTTTTGCAAAATTTAAATTTTTTAACATTTATATTTTGGGAAAAAATTTTCAGCATTAATTGGATTTTATACTTTTGCTAAAATAATGGAAATTATCAGTTTGCGCTCAATATGTTTTTCTTGATTATAGGAAGAATATTTGAAGCATGCTAAATTTTTATAGGCATTGATATATGAAATTCCAGCAACTTATTGCTGTGTAATTTCATTTGTGAATTTCTAACATAATAATCTGGAAGTTTTTTCGAAAAATACCGAAATTGTTATAATAATTATTTAACAGTTAGCAGAGGCGCACCCAGAGGNGAAAAATAGTTAATCCTTTCATGTACTTCATGAACAACAATGTACGTTCGTGCAAATTCACCAAATGTGTACACATAAAACGACTGACTAATTTATTCTTTAACCCCTATCATCTTAACCTGAAGCTGTCTTCTTATTTATGTTTTACAACCACGCTTGATCATTGTCCCACTAAAGCGTAACTTTGCGCGAATTCTCCAACCCGGTGGCTTTTTTACCACTAGTTTCACTTTGCGCACTGTACGACTCAAAGGCTTGGAAGTTCAGTGTTGCACTAAAGTCATAACCTTAGAAATACATAAAAAGAGCATTAAATTTTTTTAAAAAGATCTAATTTTCAAAGAAAAATAGTTAAAAATGTCAAATACTTCAGTCAAAGCAATACACCTGAATACAAAATTTCAATATTTCGTTCGAGCAAATTTACCAAGTCATTGAAAATGTGAATGACAAAAAGGTTTTGGCTGTGCATAGACTAGAAAAATTTTTTAGTCACAACCATTTATTTAATGTATCTCAATCTACATATTTTTTTCTAAATATATTTAATTGTTTAAGTCAAAAATTAAACTTAATAATTTGCAAAATATGGCTATATGAATCCAAACAAGAACAGGTTTTCTTTTTTATGGAAGTCAAAGTTGAATGATGAAACATGTCGTACAAAAAATTTGTTTTAAGTGCTGAATCTCGAACAAGGATTCTGTTTGGAGCAAGTCCAAAACAGAAAATAAATATTTGTAATAATAACCTTGAAAAAATGTCCTTATCTCATTTATAAAAGTATGCAACAGTTGCAATGAGTGAAAATATTTCCTATTTCAAAAAATTTAAAAATTCGCCCTTCCTACAATATTTTTTGATTAGAGCCATAGTTTCACATTCTCCAGTTGCCCCTCATCTCTATATATAAGCTATTTTTCAGAAAGATACTGAGTTGCTAATCACCTTCTTCAAATCTTACGAAATGTAATAAATTTGTTTGATGTGATGACAAAGTCTTGTTTTTGCAAAATTTAAATTTTTTAACATTTATATTTTGGGAAAAAATTTTCAGCATTAATTGGATTTTATACTTTTGCTAAAATAATGGAAATTATCAGTTTGCGCTCAATATGTTTTTCTTGATTATAGGAAGAATATTTGAAGCATGCTAAATTTTTATAGGCATTGATATATGAAATTCCAGCAACTTATTGCTGTGTAATTTCATTTGTGAATTTCTAACATAATAATCTGGAAGTTTTTTCGAAAAATACCGAAATTGTTATAATAATTATTTAACAGTTAGCAGAGGCGCACCCAGAGGGGGGGGGGAACTGGGGGAACGTCCCCCCCAACAGAGCAGAGATGCTTCCATTCCTTATGAAATGTTTGCCTATAACCAGTGGCGTACGCAAGCTGTGAATGTCCTTCAGTGAGTTTTTCAAAATTGCCTTTGACTGGTTAAACAAAAAAATTTTCTTTAAAAAATATTAAGAAAGTCCAAATTTAGGTAGTGAAATGCTTCTTAGTGTCGAATTCATCAATATTTCCAAAGAATTTTATGGGCTTGCCCCGCTTTTTGTTACTTACGGCGGAGATATTCCACCGTTGGAAAACCAATCATACAATATAATATGGTTCTACTCTATGTCTGCAAAGGTAGACAATATTAAATTGATATTGAAATTATTGCAATAATTGCAAATTAATTAACCTATTGAATATTTTAAAAAATCAATTGCCAAATATTTAAGATTCACTTAAATCTTACTGAAATATATAATCAATTCACGATTCCAGAAGTATTATCATTCTGTCTAGTAAATTTATATAGCATTGACTGTGGAATGTACTGGATAATTTGATGACCCAAAAATATGTAATGCTTCCACGACCCAATTCACCATTTTATGTATATTGAAGGCTTAACATTAACCTTATTTCGCACAATTGTGATATTCTGTCGGACACCTCATCTTATCATGCCAAACTTAAGGAAATTAAACTATGATCACCGCATTTATATATAGTATGTATGGCAGAACCAAATTTGTCATTAGCAATTATGATTAGTGGCAATATTTAACTTTTGATTTTGTAGAACAATTTCTTCTTACTGCTAACAGATGTATGAACCACAAGTAATCCTTTTTGTTATCTCCCAATTATGATTTTTCTTTGAAAAAAATTTTATGTGTTATATATTGATTTTTATTAATACCAAACTAAGTAACTTATTATGATTTTTGATATAATATTTTCATTCTAATTATTGCCAAAAGTTGCTTGAAACGCAAAAATTGATTAATTTACTAAACAAGAAACATCTGTAATTTATGGTGAGGGGCAATTTAATGCGCTACTTAAGTGAAACTAAGAATGAGAAATATAGCCATTTTGAATGAAATGTTTATGAAGTTATAGCTTACTGAGGTGAAAATGATACATGCTGTCTGTATACATTAACTTGTAGTGAAGCATTGTGAATTATATAGCAATGCTAATAATAATTCAAATTGTGGCAAGTTACAAAACGTAACTAAAGGTATTTTGTGTCAGCTTAATACGAAATGATCCCCAATCCTGTGCATTCTTCTGTTATCAGGAGTTGAAGTCAGAGATAGACTTGCGCTGGTCTGGGNTATCTCCCAATTATGATTTTTCTTTGAAAAAAATTTTATGTGTTATATATTGATTTTTATTAATACCAAACTAAGTAACTTATTATGATTTTTGATATAATATTTTCATTCTAATTATTGCCAAAAGTTGCTTGAAACGCAAAAATTGATTAATTTACTAAACAAGAAACATCTGTAATTTATGGTGAGGGGCAATTTAATGCGCTACTTAAGTGAAACTAAGAATGAGAAATATAGCCATTTTGAATGAAATGTTTATGAAGTTATAGCTTACTGAGGTGAAAATGATACATGCTGTCTGTATACATTAACTTGTAGTGAAGCATTGTGAATTATATAGCAATGCTAATAATAATTCAAATTGTGGCAAGTTACAAAACGTAACTAAAGGTATTTTGTGTCAGCTTAATACGAAATGATCCCCAATCCTGTGCATTCTTCTGTTATCAGGAGTTGAAGTCAGAGATAGACTTGCGCTGGTCTGGGATTGGACTAAGCATTTGAAAAAGATGGGCTAAAATTGAACAAATAAACTACAGTCATGCAATTGCAGAAAAGTCCAATGTGATAAACTCCACAAAGGTGGTGGAGTTCTTGTCCATGTACGTAAATCTTTTAGTAGCGAAATACTAGATGTGGGTCAAAATGAAGCTGAATCACTGTGGATTTTAATCAAGAAATTCTCTAAGAAATTTATTTTTAATGTATCATATCATCTTCCCAAACACCAATCGAAATTGTTAGAATTTCTAGCGCAATCATTTACTATGCTGCAGAATAACTACAAGTATACACCGATTGTAATTGGCGGAGATTGGAACAGATTAGATATTAATGAATTTCTTGATGAAACTGGGCTTACTCTCCTGAAAAGTCCACCTACTAGAGGAACTGCTACACTTGACTTGCTGTTTACTAGTCATCCGTATCTCATTTGGGATGTAATTAGTGAAGATATGCAGATTAATTCTGACCATAAAGCTCTTGTAGTGCTACCATACAAAAGGATTTCTAATAATCGTACTAAAGCATTTTTTAGAGATTATTCTAGAAAATATCTCATTAATTTTATGGAATTGATGCACTCTGAGGATTTTTCAAAATTTATCATTGGCTCAGATTTTAATTTAAATATCTCGAATTTGGAATGCAAATTTTGGAATTCATTCAAATTTCTTTTCCTTTAAAATCTGTATGGATGAGTGAAAGGAATCCTGAATGGATAACTCCAAAGATAAAGCATCTCCTAAATCAGAAACGAAAATTCAACAACAAAGGTAGATTTTTGAAGGCGAAAACAGTTGAAGACATAATCCACAAAATGAAGATCTCAAATATGGAAAGGATAGGATCAAAAAATTGGTGGAAAAATGTAGATACGATATCTAACAGGAAATATTCTAGCAATCATATTTGTTTAGATAGTTTTATTGCAGAAGATCTAAACATAAATCTAGCTGCGAGGTCTCAGCGAGATATTAATTATAAATATAAGAACCCCCCAAGTTTTGATTTGTCATCCTCAGCACCACATATACCTTTAAATGTGGGTTCATATCACTTACGAAAATGTAAAAAATCTTCTTGTGGTCCAAATGGTATACCTTTCTGGGTTTATAGAGACTATTGGGATGTACTGTCACCAATTTATCATAAACTTTGGAATCAGTCACTTGAAGCGGGAGAATTTCCTGCTTGCTACAAGATAGCAGATGTTTATCCCTTGCCTAAAGTTAAGATTGCAAAAACTGTTAATGATATACGGGGAATTAGTATTACCTCACTCTCTTCTAGAATATTTGAGACCATTATTCATAAGTATTTTATTTCTCCTGCAATTGCTGAGAAAGGCGATATCTATCAATTTGCTTACAGGAAAAAATTGTCTACAACTGATTGCCTTGTAACATTTCAAAACCAAGTGTGTCAATCATTGGATAAACATTATGGTGGAATGCATAGTTTGTTGGTAGACTTTACTAAAGCGTTTGATACGATTGACCAAGAAGCTGCAGCTTCTTGCTATGATTTATTTATGGATTCTAAACATGTTTGCTCATGGCTTTATTCATTTACAGTTAATAGATCACAAAGACTTTTGTACAAGGACACTATCTGTAAACCTATTGAAATTTCTCTTGGATCTTCATA
>CABFPE010000107.1:1347506-1362017 GCA_900660155.1 Hofstenia miamia
GTATATTTCTTCGTAAAATTTAAGTTCGTTAAGTTATTCGAATATGGCTACTATTTATTCTATAACTAAATACTACAATTTTCATTTCATTATATTCCAAACCTTAATTCATTACTAAAAACAAAAGAGGGACAGTTTTAATCCAATTAACAAAGAAATTTCACATAAGATAAAGCCTTGTTTAAGCCGAAAGTCTATGGATTTCTTTAAATATTTTGTTATATTTTGTATTTTTTTAGTTAAATAATTTCTTTTATATGACTTCATTGTTTTACAAGATATAATGCTTAAATATTTACCGCGTGCTTCCACATGTTACCGCATGCTATGAATTTGGTTAATTATGTAAAGTTATCGGTCTATATCGATTATATTTTAAATTTTTCATGTATTTTATTGCAAAGTTCATGGTTTTTTACTCTCTAATATTGTTTATTTTTTCCGCCTGCTCCATATGTCGCTATTCTACAAGTTCGCTTAAGTTTTGACAATTTCACTAAATTAAAACCTTCATGGTTATAAAGTTGACGAATTTCTGACCAGTAAGCCATACAAATAGTACTGGTATCATCAAAAGAATAAAAATCCAATTTTCCTAACTTTTCTGTAAAAAAATTATTTCTAATAGACTTGTAAACTTGTACATTACCAAGTAAAAGAAAAAAATCTTGATCAGGATCCTTGGGATGTCGAACAATCCAAGGACTTTCAGTTTTAATGAATTCATGATGTATTAAATAAGCACAATTAACGTTATTACCATCCATAATAGTGCATAGAGTACAACCGCCACTCTGTTTAATGTCACTAATTGCTTTACTAATGTATGAGAATAACAGTTCTGATGTAAGATGAGAGCATGGTACTAAACTATACATAACTTTCTTGTTTAAAAATAAGGGCTTAATTAGAATACAAAGAAGTGTAGTGGCGAGTTCTTTAGGCGAATCGAATGCCTTTCCAAACACATGTCCTCCATGATACACCAGTGAAGGTTTGACATATATTTCATCAACAATTAGTGAGCAGCACTTTGATCTTTCATCCAGCCCATTGAAAAACGATGTAAGAAAATCAATATTAGACATATTACTAACAGTTGCTGTTAAGTGCTGTAGGGTCCTTACACTAGGCAATAAAATGTAACTGCGGAGCTTATTGTATAATGTACGTGAGCATGCATATCACTCAAAAGCAATTCCAAAATCTTCTGTAATGTATATTTTACCTATTTTAGGTTTGTTCAGAAGAACAATTTGGCGCAAACTAAAATTTAAACAATTAACCTTATCATCTTCTGGAGAAAAACCACAACATAATATTATTTCATCAAATTGTGACCATAAAGAAAACTTACCATTCTTGAGAAATCCAAAGGTGACAAGCAACAGTTTGTGATATCCTTCAACAACTCGCAAACAGTCTTCTTCACATTGAATATATACTGAAAATGTATGTATAGAGCCACAAAGTTCGGCAATTAGCAGTGAAATTTCATTCTTTTGCTTGGCAATCACTGTGTCTGGATATCTTATTTTAAGTTCATCCACAAAATTTGAAACATCTATCATGTCTTTAAGTACAAACACCTTAGGCTAATGTCCGACATGCTGCCATGTTATGTGTAATGTCTTTCGGTTTTAAATCATTTGGAATGGCTCTGGTCCATTTAATTAATTGATTGTTATCCGTAGGAAATCTGAACATGTATCATATCCAGAATTGCATCAGAATATCGAACATTTTCAAGGCATGTTTATATAAGTGAAAGAAAATGTGATGCTAGAACACTTTTATACTATCTAAATGATGAAACACACGTGTTTCAGTGTTAATGTTATAAACCAACCAATCAATGATTAGTTTTGTTGAAAGGTAATTGAGATTTACCTACTGAATTGAAGCGCCAGCTCTTACACGCATCTAAAAACAATATATTTACTCAAAAGATTGCCTTTCCTTTATTTTAAAACAACATCGATTAGCCTCCACTAGAAAATAAATAAATCAAGTGTCATGGCTATTATAGATCGCATTGGTATAACCATTGTTTACATGCATAAAGTGAAAAAATATAATATTCAATTGCGAAAATCGGATAAAATACTAAAAAATATATGATTAATAATTTTTTTTAATTTGATATCTCGGAATTACTGCTATTTTGCTTCCATAATAATTAAATACCAGCAGTCAAAAACATATATGTCTTATGATTTAGTGTTTACACGGTGACAGCCGTGACAGAAGACATACAATAAAATCAAAATTATTTGATCTACATCTGTTTTATAATTACCCTACTTGAGAGTTCGTATGTCTTATGTTTTGGGTGTTTACATGCTACATATGTCTTGAGATAATTGGAGACAGATCTGTCTTATGTCACGTGTAAACAGGGTATTAAATAGAAACCCATTTGTTAGCAAAAATTACAATTAATATTTTGATTTATTTATGATATGCATGCGAGTGTTATTGTGCAATTTTATCAAAAAAAATTAATTGCTTACAATATTAGTGTGATACATCATTTGATTTTGATAACTTCGAAAATTTCAATGTTAAGAAGACATTGTTTACTAAAAAGAACATCATCCTCAGTTTTAATAACAAACCAAATCTTTTTGAAATAGCAGATGTTTGGTAATTAACTACAATCAATCACATTTCCACTTTAGTATACAAAGACAATATTTTACAATAGGTTGGCTCAACAAAACGAATTATTTACATTATGAAAATTGGTTTACCCAAATGCAGCAACAAAGAAAAACCTGTTGTAATTAATTCCTTTGTAATTATGAATATTATTTATATCGTCTTTGTGTAATAAATATTCAGTGACATTCAAATTGAGATCAATGTTGTTTATATTACCTTACTTTACTTTACTTAAGAGCTCCTACACTGCCAGTAAGTAAAAATTTTTTACTTTATCTTAAGTCAATGCCACACGAACAACTTTTGTTGTCAACTTTTGTTGTTGATTTGGTATGCTACATGAACAACTTTAGTCATTTAATTAGTTTTAGACAAAAGTTGGGGAGGGGATGCTACATGAACAATTTTAGTTGGCGACAAAAATTGGTGATAAAAGTTGTTCATGTAGCAGTGTTACAACAACTTTTTATATTTCAGTTACTTCATTATACATTGGTTGTCAAATTATTTCGAACCATTCTTAATCATGTGTTTGTTGAAAATTGAAAAAAATTGTGTCAAAACCTTTTGTATCTCTGCACTAATAGCCTCATAGGGAAAAACCAAAGCTAGTAGGGAAGGCTATTTCCTTTTTTCTGCAAAACTAAAGATATTCTGCGTGGAATAGAGTCATATAACTTCTTTAAAATGTCGATGCTGTAGAGATTCAAGTCTATAACGGCAAGATCGATTCTCTGTCCAAGTTCTCCGAGATTTTTTGGAAGTGGTCCGTCATACACGTTTTTGGAGATTATGGACCACGCGTTCTCCATTATGCCAGGGCTGCAGCTGGCCACTCCAAAACTGATACCCCTCACTCCTCAAAAAATTTCAACGATGAAGTGGACACATGAACACTGCAATAGTCCTGCTGGAACAGGAAATCGTCCCCCATCATGTCGAATAGCAAGGGCATTGCAAAGGAAGATAATAGTCGTTGGCAAGCTGCGGAATTTATGTTCCCTTTCACCATTGTGACAGAAATAATTCCACCTGGAAAAATCATGCCTCAATTAATGATTCCACCCCCACCACCTTGTCACTGATTTCGTCTTGGAACTTCATTCTTGGCTGGAAATGAGCCTCAAAAATTTGGTCCATCCAGGTTGAATTTCTTCTCGTCTGAAAAAACCACTTTTCCCTAATCCACAAGGGTTATTGCGATCCAGTGAGTGCAAATATTCACCCTCTCTTTCTTGTGGTTTTGCATTGAGAATCAATTGCTTTGGGGAATTTTTGTATTTGAGGCCCATCTTCTTCAACACATGGCAAACAGGCTCTGAGAGGCAGTCAAAAGACAGTTGCTGATGATTTTTCGCGAATTTACCGTCTGTCCTGATCCCTTCAGATGGGATATTTCGGTCTTAATCGAATATTTTTCTCATTTTGAGATGACGAGTTTCCTCCCATGTTTCTTCTTTACTTTTATATAGTTGTTTTTGACCATATACTGCTCAGTGGATTTGCTGAGCTTGAATTCTTTGGCAATCCGTTGGTAAGACCATCCACTGGCAAATTTCTCCTTTACAAGATTTACAATCTCCTTTGAATGCATTTGAATACACATAAAAATGCTTCAAAAAACAGATGCAACAATTTGAAAAGTCTAGATGAGCTTCACGAGGCGTGGGAAGGCAAAAAGCAAAGTGGTATGAAACGTTTTGCTACGATTTTTAATTGACCTGCAGGATTTGCATATTTAAGACTGGTAAGAATTAATTTGACCACCAGCGTAAAATATTTAAGAAAGAATTACAAGAATATCCGAATATGCAAAATTATTTAAAATAAGAAGTATTAATATTGCTCATTTAACATAACAGTTGAACTAATATATTAAAATATTTTTCAATAATATATTTTTGGAATATGAAGCAGCAACAAGCTATTTTATGTTATATTTTAATGTCTTTATTGAAACTATATATATATATATATATATATATATATATATATATATATATATATATATATATATATTCTAATCCTAACCCCCAATTAAATTTATACATATGCATAGGCCTTTTCACATTACTTATCCTTAGTCTGTTGCGGTTGTCCCCTTTCAGCTCTGACCAGGTGATAGTAGCCAAAGTTTTGACTTATACATTAAATATATTTTACAGCTAGAATAATATTATATTCTGTACAGCAGCTTTTGGTCTTTGGATTAGTATTGGGCATTGCACCCAAACATTAGCCAAGACTGACTAAGTCATAGAATCGGGCTTTGCCTCAGGATATGTCCCCAGACTAACTTTCGGTCCTGTGTAATTCAAGACCAAGATTGTATCCAACCTTGTGCAATTAAAGCTCAAAAATCATAAGCCCACAACGTTAGAAATTACTTAGAGAACAATTTTATTTATTTATTCTGTATTTTTTTAAATTTTTTGTATAAATCTGATTTTTACTTTATTGTATTAAAATGTTACACTCATACTACATAAGAATATTTAAATGACCGTATCAATAAGAGTGAAGCAATATTTTAAGATAAATAATCATATTAGCAATTTTTGAAAAGAAAACTTTGTGGGACTTGTCCCACTTTTGTAGCACTCACCTGATCCTAACTGATATTTTGAATGTTAAACTCCATCTATCGACGCTATTAAGTAATTCTAATATTGCAAATAATTACCAAAAATTGAAACTTCGTATCATTTGAATTTTTGGGTCTCAAGCAAGGCGATCTATAATACAGGCCATGACACTGGAAATGTTTGTTTTCTAGCGGAGGCTGAACAATTATCAGACGTTGTCATATAAAGATAATATAAAATAACTGCAAAATTCATTTTATAAGCAACAATGTTATGGCTTTTATGTAAAAAACATAAAAAGTTTTTTCAAATGCAAAACATACATTAACAAAAGCAATAATGCTACTGTTACCGAAATTTAGCAATTTTGCGATTAGAAACACCATCTCTACTAATACTGCTCTAACTTAGACAAATTGTTTAAAAAAATATTTGATAAAATGATAAGCACCTTTTCATTGAAATGATCATTTATATAAATTTTCCACAAATATGAAAATGCTTTTTCAAGACTGATTCGACAAAAATCTTTTGTAGAATTTTGAAAAAAATAATATGCAAGATTGACAAAGTTCAGAAGTTCATCTGTGGGATATTTTAACTTGCCTCGATTAATCTGGTCGAAAAATGCATTTGTTGAAGTCTCAGAGTATTCTTGAGATTAGTTGTCGACACGTTTTGCAATATATCCTGCAACATAAAGTAATCCCATTTGCTCATCAGCACTAACAGATTCAGTACACATGATGAGATTATCCAGAACAGATAAGTCCTTGTCAGAAATATCCTTAGAGCATTTTTCGCAAGCATGACGCACAGAATAATCTATATCACCAAACTGTTCAAGCTGCAAAATCAATCGAGTCTTATCAATACGATTGGTTTCAAGTATTTCCGCAACACTTATATAATAATTACCACCACGACTTTGATGAAAGTGTCCAAAACATTCCTCAATGTCATCATCAGAAAAGTTACCCAGCAAAACATAATTATGGTAATATACCTTGTTTTTATGTAGTAAGCGCTTAACAAGATCTACCATACAAGTGCAGTTGTGATAAAGAGCATTGGCAGTTTCCCTCATTAGAGAATGAATCCTGGACTTATTACTAATTGTACACATATAGCGAGCAAGATTTGCCAAATCTTCCAAAAACTTGATTGAAGATGACGATGAATTCTTAATGCTGCTTCTATCAGGATCATTAAAACGGTCAGCCTCCAAATTCGATTTAACATTTGTAATTTTAAAAAACTTAATAATTATATCCAAGAAGAGGGCAGTATCTTTTGATTTTCTAGTAGATAAACTGTATGTTCTAAGAGCGCCTGCTGTTTCATTACAAAATACTTTAACAGCAAGATTTACCTTTTGCCTTTCAATCTTCGAAGGACAAACTGCCGATTCAGTAAGTTTTGACAATTTCACTAAATTAAAACGTTCATGGTTATAAAGTTGACGAATTTCTGACCAGTAAGCCGTACGAATAGTACTGGTATCATCGAAAGAATAAAAATCCAATTGTCCTAACTTTTCTGTAAAAAAATTATTTCTAATAGACTTGAAAACATGTACGTTACCAAATAAAAGAAAAAAATCTTGATCAGGATCCTCGGGATGTCGAACAATCCAAGGACTTTCAGTTTTAATGAATTCATGATGAAGCATATAAACACGATTGACGTTATTACCATCCATAATAGTGCATAGAGTACAACCGCCACTCTGTTTAATGTCACTAATTGCTTTACTAATGTATGAGAATAACAGTTCCGATGTAAGATGAGAGCATGGTACTAAACTATACATAACTTTCTTGTTTGAAAATAAGGGCTTAATTAGAATACAAAGAAGCATAGCGGCGAGTTCTTTAGGCGAATCGAATGCCTTTCCAAACACATGTCCTCCATGATACACCAGTGAAGGTTTTACATATATTTCGTCAACAATTAGCGAGCATCAATTTGATCTTTCATCCAGCCCATTGAAAAACGATTAAGAAAATCAATATTAGACATATTACTAACAGTTGCTGTTAAGCGCTGTAGGGTCCTTACACTAAGCAATAAAATGTAACTGCGGAGCTTATTGTATAATGTACGTGAGCATGCATACCACTCAAAGGCAATTCCGAAATCCTCGGTAATGTATATTTTACCTATTTGAGGTTTGTTCAGAAGAACCATTTGGCGCAAAATAAAATTTAAATAATTAACCTTATCATCTGGAGAAAAACCACAACGTAATATTATTTCATCAAATTGTGACCATAAAGAAAACTTACCATTCTTGAGAAATCCAAAGGTGACAAGCAACAGTTTGTGATATCCTTCAATAATTCGCAAAAAGTCTACTTCACATTGAATATATACTGAAAATGTATGTATAGAGCCACAACGTTCGGCACTTAGCATTGAAATTTCATTCTTTTGCTTGGCAATCACTGTGTTTGGATCTTATTTTAAGTTCATCCACAAAATTTGAAACATCTATCGTGTCTTTAAGTCGGGGTTACTCTACCAGTCAACAGACTGAAGAGTGGGTGGCAACAGATCAGCTCTGGCATTTCCCCTAGAAGTGTGCAGCCGGCTTAATCATGCTTGTCCTCTGGCGACCCCTGGCACGCAGAGTGCTGATCTGTGTTGAGTCTGATCAGCAGAGAGTGAAGCCGAAGGCCGAGCTTCATGAGAGGGTTGCGCCTCTCTACAGCTTTCGCCAACCAAGGCTACTAACTGAGGTAACTCGTGAGCACCTGCGTCTGCCTGTTATGGAGATCCTGATTATTTAGGAGATATTTATACACTTGAAGTGCAAAGCACCAAGTGACGTCCTAAAATCTCCGTAACTTAGAATGTCGGATCATAACTAAAACCCATGACAAAGCAAAGCTCCCTCATAGGTAAGGCTCAGCAAATGCTGGCCTAGGCCTATCTAGAGGCCAGAGACAGAGGAAAATCCTCTGTATAACTGCCCTCGTAGACGCACTCTACGGCTCTGGGCATAGACGTCGCCGTCTGCTCCACAGAACAGACAGTCTCACATCATCGTCACCGCCCCCATATGTGCAAAGCACATTTGGTTGCACCTTCTTATACCCTATTGTTTAACGTCCACTTTAGGTTCGGGACTCCGCAAAGCGACGCGCCCATCAAGTATTGGCTCAGCGTCTCCGCCTATCCAGGAACCACCGCGAGGAGGTTACTCTCCAGGACGATTCGGGCATAGCCCTTGGGTTCCCACCACTCTTCCACCATTCGTTTGTCCTCCTTCTCTGCACAAAAATAGCTCAATGCTTCTGTCCTTCGAGGGCTAGGCAATGGAGATGGAATAACAGATGGTGGTACATTGGAAAAAATACTAGGTGGTACTGTTGGAACGAGGGCACCACCAGCAATGCGCTTCATCACCACATCATTAGGCCAATGTTTCCGACATACTGTGCAATGTCATTCGGTTTTAAATCATTTGGAATGGCTTTGGTCCATTTAATTAATTGATTGTTATCCGTAGGAAATCTGAACATACTAGCTTTTTCTGAAAATGTATCATATCCAGAATTGCATCCGAATATCGAACATTTTCAAGGCATGTTTATATAAGTGAAAGAAAATGTGATGCTAGAACACTTTTATACTATCTAAATGATGAAATGCACGTGTTTCAATGTTAATGTTATAAACTAACCAATCAACGATTAGTTTTGTTGAAAGGTAATTGACATTTACCTACTGAATTGAAGCACCAGCTGTTACACGCATTTAAAAACTATATATTTACTCAAAAGATTGTGTTTCCTTTATTTTAAAACAACATTGATCAGCCTCCGCTAGAAAATAAATTAATCAAGTGTCATGGCTAGGGCAACCACTTTCTAGACCTAAAAATCCCATTTCTAGACCTGAAAACTAGACTTAAAAATCCGATTTTCGCTTAAATGTGTATTGATCGAGATTGTTATTTGCCTAACAAAGCATATAATTTTCAATGTTTTCATCTAGAAAATTTCTATCATCAGACAGCAAATTTTTTTGCTTGAAGGATCGTACCACATTGCACTTGATGGCTGGCACCTTCTAAGTAGTTGATAATCTGCAAGGGAAAGGTTGCCTTCTCTTAGCTGACGACAGCAATGTAATGAAAGAATAATGAATTAATGAGATATTGTGGTTTACCATATCACTTACTGATTTAATTCATGCCATATAAAGCTTCACCTGCGAATTTTGACAAAATATGACCTATAGAACGAATTTTGACGAAATATCACCTATGAGACTTTATAGACTTTATAGACTTTATGGTGCCCTAGTCATGGCCTGTATCATAGATCGCCTTGACTCCATCATTGTTAGACGGACCTGCAGCAATTTGATTGCTTTGATGAAAAACTCAAAATTAGCCAATATAAAAAGCAAATTCGAACTTCAAAACCAAGTCATTGATTAGACCCAGTAAAACCGAAAAGGAGTAATTTTCAGGTTCTTCTTCACTCTTCAAAAAAATAATGAATCGTTTAAGCTCTTCAAAATGTTTTGCTTAATAAAAAGAAGTAACTAACCAAGTACTCGATCTTTTAACCACAGGGTGCAGGTGAGCAGTACACCTTTCAAATTTTTTGTAGTCTTTGTTACCTAGAACAATGCTTAAAACATTTCTGTGCTTTTGGTATAAATCGATTTGCATTATAGTTTTGAGCCCTAATTGTTTCTACATCCACCATGAGCCTATGTGCCAAACATGTCACCTGCAGCATCCTAGGATAGTTGTTTCAAATTTTTCGCGGACGTTCAGATATAAATTGCACTGTCGATAAAAAAAGCTTGAAAGCTAGAATATGGTATGTTGCTCCCAAACAACGTCACAAGACAGAAGTTAACTGCTGTAGAACAGTACAATGATCAGTTTTTCGAGATCCTTGAGGGTAACAAGATAAGTTGGCTTTTATCAGATAGCTTTCCAATTCAAATTCCAAGCATAAACCTTCCAGCACTAGCCATAGCTTCATCAGTAGTTAAATAAAAAGCAGAATTTTTTAAATCATCTTTGATCATATTAAAGATCTGCTCAATTTTTCTTGGAATGCAATTCTTAGAAATGGTAGTACGATCAGGAGTTGATCTGCCCATAAATTCTTCTACAAATTTTAGAAAACGTAGGATTTTCGAGTTTATATAAGGGAGTATTTGCAGCTAAAAAGTATTGGTAAATTGTTTGAAACAAAGTTGTTTCTGAAGTAACAGAAAGTTGCAGAATCAATTGACGTTTAGTTCTCAAATTCAGTTGTTTTTAAGTTTTGCTTAAATGAGCTTTAACATAAAATAAGATATTCCTTGATGTGTATTTGAAGCTAGTCAGGCAAGCCCTGCAAACTATTTGTTGACATTCAAAATTATAATTAGAATTTTTATACTACCTTACTACCAGGAAAATTTTTGAAAAAACATTGGCATAATGTAAGGAACAACGCGGTTAGCAGTATGCAGAATGAAAGAGTGAGCAATCAAATGGCAATCGCAGCATTGACTAATCTCGCTTCTGTTGTACAGTGAAAGCGGGCTCTTTTCTCATTGGTTACCTTGCCTATATATTGTAGGGTTGATTATTCCTAGCAATTTTTGAGAAAAATAGGAAATGCATTAAATCTTAAGAATTGCGTTAAGACTGGAAACAAGTGAAAATTGGGCAAAAGATTAAGTTGTTGTTCAATAATTGATCTGTTTTGGAATGTAAACAAATCTAGCATATTTATTTAGCTGAAATAATTTAACTTCAACAATCGGCGTTTTCTAGTCTGTTGCCTACTTCAACTAAGCAATTATTTTTATGTAGCCATTCGACTAGTTTCAGTACCGTGCCTACCATCGACTTTTATCAGATGAAAACACTTTATCTGCTTTGCCAAAAAATACGATTGAGCATTCAGACAATCGACTTTTATCAACTGATAAAAAAGCAGATACACTATCGAATTTTATCACCAATTTCTTGACAGATGATAAAAGTCCCATTGGTAACACACTTTAACATACTCTCAATTTGGCTAATCGCCATTCATTATTTACATACTTACTTAAATATATACTTGTTACTTTGTTGTGTTTTTTTACCTATGGCTGACATTGTAAAGCATTTTTTTACTAAATTCAATGCCACGCACTAACGTCTTTGCAGCTTTCAGATATGACGTCTTCATTCTTTAACATATTCCATTTTTAGGTCAGAAAGCCTGTCAGTGTCTCGCAGATGTCTCTGATAGCTGTGCATTTGCTTACTGTAATGGAGAAACCCCATCGAATCGCGATCAGGCCTGTGCAATTTATATCGAATGTTTAAGTGATTTAGTGATTTCTGAAGGTCACTTAAATTGCGATTGGGGGGAAGTGAAAAGTACAATTGATAAATACGATTCTAACGACGAATTTTCTATAGAAGTGTCAACATTTTTCACCTATGCAAAACATGTTCCAAGCATTATCACAAATTCTGCATGTGCAAGTTGTTCTGACTGCTATAATGGAGAGTCTTTTGATGTTTGTGATTGCATGAATAAGAACCTTCATCTATGTGACCCTAAAGATTTATGTAACTCACATTTATATTATGAGTGCTCAGCATACAAAGATTGTTTAAGTAATATTGCTAATAATCATGTTTCATGCAGTGATTGGGATAAATTTGAAAGTGAATTCTATGATAAATCAGACATTAAAGATGAAATTAAAACCTCTTTGAAGATTATTCAAAATGAACAACTAAGTAATATAGTTTCAACAACGAATTCTATTACAACTGATGTCGCAACAACAAGTATAACTTCTACTGCTCCAGTAACAACAACGTATTCGGCAACAACAACTGAATCTAAAACAACAACAGACGACATAACAACTGTTAAAACAACTGCAATCCCAATAACATCAACTGTTGACGCTCAAGCAACAAGTACTAAAATGAAAACTACTAAAACAAATCCATTAACGACTACTAGTGTTATACCATCAGCCATTGCATCTGAAAGAACAACAAAAGATCTTGCAACATTTGTATTTACAAGTCAAACACCGCATTTATGGAATGAAATAACTACGACAAGGTCGTCAATACAAAATCCTACAAGTCTTTCTGTTTCAACTTCAGAAAATGACATGGCTTCGAATTTATCAACTATAGCAACAGTAGAAAAAACTGAGCTTGAGTTGGATCAAGAGGTTAGGGATACCATTTGTGATATTTTTATTTCATTAACACTTGAAAATGTTCCAAGACTACCGCCATTTTCTCTACTCTTAGTAAAAGGCCCTTCTGACTGGAAAACTAGAGAAACTCTACAGGCTTCAATAGCTGTTAAAAATGGTGATAGTGGTCTTTGGGCAATGATTGACGGAAGCTACTCTAAAATGAATGACAAATTTCGAACAAACAATAGCTTCGAAGAAAATATTTTATTTAAATTAAAACTCTTCTCATTATTAATTAATGATTTTTCATGGTTTTTTGCATCTTCAGAGATCAATACAGTTATTGAGATATCGAAGCAAGAATTTTCTGAAAACAATGAAGAACCTTTCTACAGAATGTTTCGGCAAACTTCTTTTACGCAAAGTCAGAATAATTCGAATGTGCACACTACATTTTTGTGGAAAGATGGTGTTCAATTTATTGGTATTACAAGCGATATTTTGAGTTCAAATCTTTTTTATTTAATTGCGGAAATCAGCGGAGTTATATTGATTTTGGAACGAGGTATGTTTACATTAAAAAAGGTTTCGAACTACTACAGGAACAAAAGCAATGTGCTGTTAGATTCATCAATTTCTTCACCAAACAAGAAATCATTCAAAGAAAATATCAATAGAAAAACCCCAACTGTCCTTCCAATGATATCTGTTTAATTAAACTTTTCAATTTGAATATACATTTCGCATATGTACTTATTATTTTCAACTACATTTATTTGTGAAAATATCATCATAAATTAATTAAAGAAAACTATCTACTGTATATGAAATATTTTCAAAAATATGCTAGCAAAAATTTACAAGTTCAACAAAAATTTCATCAAGTGATGGCGCATTTAACCCTATTTCAGCTAGCATTACCTTAAATAATTCACCGCTTTGTCTACACTTTTCAAAATTTTTATCCACCCTTGTTAAGAAATATTGACCATAAGGAGACAATGCTCATGAAATTTTGACGCAAATTATTGTAGACATATTTTCAAACTTTAATTGCCGTCTTCAAAAGAATATAATTTACGAAGTAATGATGATATCTGAATTCTGAAAACACCGTATGATAGAATTTAATCGAGTCCCGCAGACCTCCAGTGGAGACATGCGTTTCGTAAAATTAATTTCAAATGTTATTCAAAGGGGTGACACACGATCCCATTTTGTCTGAAATCTGAATATACAAGTAGATGCGAAGAGTGGTGTATTGAAAAAAACACAATATTTCTTACGATGATCAAAGCATCGCCTCAAAGCCAAAAATATGTATCCCTTAAGGCCTTCCACTTTATGATGTGTTGAGCGGAAACAAGTGCATTTAATAAATCATAAATGTAGAAATGAAAATTCGTACAATAAAAAATAACTACACCTTCTTAAATATAATGTCTATGGCATCACGTAATAAACTAACTTATAAAAGCTAAGATCCTGCTTCAGCAGTCCCACTATGCTGCTGAAAAAATGAGAGCAAAGCCATCCCCACTGATCACGCTTAAAACTACTTTCTTTCAGAATCTATTCCCCAACTGTCACCTGCGTCAACTTCATAGATATTGAATTGGCATTTTTATGTAAACTTTTTCAATGTATTTTCTGATGAACATAATACATTATTATTATTATTATTATTATTATTACATCTCACAGCTTCATGCTGGTATCCCTCTTAGCTCGGTGAACTCACCAGTTTCCTCAGGACTCTAGCTGTTCCTAACAATGCTGCCTTCTGTGCTACTGCTCCTCCCCACTTTGGTACTCCCAACTCCTCCAAGTATCTCTTATGCTTCTTACTCACTGCTCCTAGTGCTCCTACTACTACCGGGACTACTTCAACTTTCTTTAACTTCCACAGCCTTTCTATTTCCTCTGCTAACTCTCTGTACTTGTCTATCTTCTCTTTCTCTTTGCTTTCTACATTTCTGTCCTTTGGTACTGCTATGTCTATCACTGTTCCTAATCTTTTCTCTTTGTCTACCACTACTATGTCTGGCCTCCGTGCTTCTATCTCTTTGATCGTCTGTAT
>CABFPE010000107.1:1394504-1408292 GCA_900660155.1 Hofstenia miamia
GAGGTGGTGTTGTGGACTCAACCATCGTTGTAGAAGAGGAGGAGCTGTGTTGTGGAGATCGGCTTCGGGCAGTGGCCCACAGAAGAGCTGAAGAGGAAACATCTGACCACTTCGTCACCTAAACAGTGATAGTGAATACTCAATCATTTTATTAACATAACTAGTTAATGATAGAGGATAGTCTGATGGTTCGACAATGTAGTAACACCTCACCCGTGAATTACTAAGCACTCATTATCAGTAATCAGACACGGCGTAATAAGCTAGGTGGAGGATGTTACAATAGAGAGTGTTGCAAGAATAGGTTTTCCATTTTTATCTATGTTGATATCAGTTTGTTGATCATATTGAATTTGTGGTATGAAGTTGAAATTTTTTCATTTGCTTTCTTTATTCTGCATGTGGCCTTTACAGTGTTGGATAGCAAAGGAGAATTTGCTTAGGTATTCTATCCATTGAGGAA
Source organism: Hofstenia miamia (assembly GCA_900660155.1). Classification (NCBI taxonomy): domain Eukaryota; kingdom Metazoa; phylum Xenacoelomorpha; order Acoela; family Hofsteniidae; genus Hofstenia; species Hofstenia miamia. Next base: position 1,394,968 of record CABFPE010000107.1, read on the forward strand.
GAATTGGTGAGCAATCACCAGATAATTTTTTGAGCCAGAATAGGCTACTATTGTCTCCTTTTCACCAATAAGAAAGTGATGGAACATTTTTATTAATTCCACTAGTGCCAGAATTTCTAGATTAATGGCACTGTAATGCTGTTCAGATGAACACAATTTTCATGAAAAGTATTGGATAGGCTTTTTGATACCATCCTGCATTTCACTTAAAGTCACATCAATTGCCACTGTACTGGCATCTGCGTCAATCATAAATGTATCAGTGTCTCTAGATGAGTTTAATGAAGGTATAGATTTCACTTCCTTTTTAAATTTGACATTTTGCAGGTTTTTAACAAGGTTCAGTATAAAGATATGATAGTAATTGATGAAGCCAAGTATCCCTTGTAGATGTTTTTTATTTTGTGGAGGATCACTTTTTTGATCATTATTATGGCATTATCCTTAATCTTGATACTTCCAGCTTGGATGTTTCTGCTGAGGACTGTAACCTTTTTCAATAAAATGCTGCATTTGTTAGCATTAATGTGAAGTCCAGCATTAAAGAGTTGTTTTGAGATTTATTAAATTTTTCACAGTGTTTGTTTGCTGTCTTCATTGCTATAAGTATACCACTGATGTAGACAGACATGTCTTTTTCAAGTTGTTCATTTCCATCAAATAGAATCTTAATCATGTAATGTTGAAATGTGGCAGGAACATTGCATAGCTTGAAAGCCATATAGACCCATTCATAGAGACCATGAGGTGTGATGGATGCAGTTTTTAATGTCAGATTCTGACACAAGGACTTGCCAATAGGCTTTGCACAGATTTATTGTGGATAATAGATTATATTGTGCTACTGTAGAGGATGATTTTGATACTTAGGAGTGGGTTAGCATCTTTTTTAGTGATGGTATTAAGCATATAGAAGTTGATATAGTCTGTGTCCTTCATCCTCCTTGATAACATGCATATGGCTTTTGCTTTCCCATATTAAACCATTGTTCACTAATTCAGAAATAGTACATGCATATTCATCTTGTAAATGTTGTGAAACTCTGAGCCAGTGCTGATGAATATGTTTATCTAAGATAGTATTTATTTCATGTTCAACACCTATTGCCCTACCACCCCTAATTTCACCATTCTTGAATATGGCTGCATTAGCTTTGATGGCATATTTCAGATAAGTTTTTTCGAACTTTTTAGCATAGATGCATGTGTCATCAGCATACTGAATGATTTTACTTTCACCAAGGCTATTAGACAGGTCATTGATAAATACATTGAAGAGTAGAGAACCTAGAATGGATCCCAGCATCAGGACTAAAACCACAATCTACTAATTTCTTCAAAATGATATGATGTGATGTGCTGTCAAAAGCTTTGGACAGATCAACAAATACAACTGTTACATATTTAGATATACTTAATCCTTCTACATCTTTACTTTTAAAATATGGGCATCATCGTTTGGGGTGACTTTGTTGACCCAAATTAAAAATTCCACATTATCTAATATAAAATAAATTTAAAGAATTGTGTTCAAACTATATAAATTCTTTCACTTACAGCATGCAGTTTACAACAAAATTTGAAAGCTTGTAATACTCTTCTGTGATATTTTGTTAATATTTGTATGAGAAAAAAGCATCTTCTCCATTCCTTTTCAATTGAAGACCTTGTCTTTTTTAATATCATAGAGTCACTCATCTCTTGACGCATATAGTCACATATGTATTTGATACAGGGATTAATACAATTATTACTACCAGACTTGTCAATGAGCTGAGCTTCTAACGTATCAATCGGAGCTGGACCGAGTTTAAACACTGAATTGGTTACACAATAAGCCTTTATTAAGCCAAGCAAATTTATAGTTCTGCTTCTTAATTTGTTTATGCAGATTTTTTTTACTCTTTCATTCAATACACCATTTTTATAATCTTATTTTAAAATGCTTGTTAAGTAATAGCAAGAGCCATGTAAAAAATTGTAAAGCAAAATTTATCATGTTAAAGACAAACTCATGTGATTATGTCCGGTACTTGCAAACAGTGCAATAAAGACTTATCGTTTGTTCTTTTCTTCTTCTTTTGAAGTTTCTTCAATAAAGTTTGTTGTAAATTGTACTCATTGAGATACATTAAAAATATCAAGAATAGAGAACATTTACCTTTGCTTAAATATGGCCAAAATGAAATGTTGTGAGATATAATGTTAAGTGTGAATTTTGCCAGTTCTCTTGTATAAGTTATACTGCGTCGATTTTTTTGCAAAGTGCCAACAATTTGTCAAAAAATACGTAATTTACAAGATGGCATGCAGTAAACCAAATGTCCATAGAAATGTTATAAACTGGATTTAGATATAAGCTAGCTTGTTTCAATGTGACTGTATTGGGAAATAGTAATTTCTGCTTTTTATGCACCATTCAGTATAACTTCTCATATTTATGGTAATTGGTTAAGTTCAAAACTAGATTAAACATCATAAAACCAAATACTTTTCATGATACCTCCTTCCAAACCAGGATGAATGTTAATAATTAAGGTAGACCGTCGACATAATTGTCGATGTAATTGCCAAGATGTTTCGGATTTGACCTAATAGGCGGCAATTAATATTTCTGTATATCATTCAAAAAAATTCGACGGATCATTGATAGACAAGCCAGGTCGGGTCACAGATTAAAAATTCAATATATTTCACGCTCAATATTAGAGTTCAAAATTTCCTACTCCAGGTGAACTACCATAATCAAAATATCTTCATTACTTGAATCATGAATCATGATTGAAAGACCTTCATCTCCAAATTCCTCAGCTATTTCCAAGCAACATTAGAGATTTGAAAAGAGAGTTGCATGTATGCAATGTAAGATATAAAATGATTTGACATTTTGCATTATTCTTAATGTTTGTTAGATCAAATAACTTGGGGTTACAAAGTTACCCCAAACGACGATAATCATAGAAATGCAGTTAATATTTTAAATAAAGCTGCTAAACATTACTGCTATTTAGCATTATTAGACATTTAGGTTGATATAAAAAGTCATAAGTTTTTGTTGGTTTACCGGAATAGCCCGTCTTTCAGCAACGTAATTAAGGACTGTAGGGTAACAGAAACACCCCAAACGACGTAGAACGGTTAAACTGCTCCTCCAGTCCTCTAGGCTACATAATAATGCATCCACTGCTGAGATGGATTTTTGAAAGCCAAATTGATGTGAGACAAACAAATTATTTTCATCCAAGTAATCTAACGTTTGAGAATACAAACTTTTCTCAAATATTTTAGAAAGCATATGTGTTACCAAAATTGGTCTGTAATTAGGATTCTTACGAGCTTGATTATTATATAGAGAAGTAACAATACATATCTAAGGATTCATGAGCGGTAGGAATATCTGATACATAGATTTAGAATATATGTTAAGTGAGAAATCGTATTAGAAAATGCCATTTTCAGTATAAAATTTGGGATATTGCACGGGCCTTTCGATTTATAATTATTAAAAAGTGAATTAAGAACACGTATCCACAATATTGTCATTGTATGGCAACATTTCACCTTTATACTCACCGATATTTAAGAAGCCATTTAAGCAGTTGTCAATGTCTATTTCATTTTTGAAAACCTCATTGCCCAATTAGATGCACGAGATGGTCTGCTGCCTACTAAAGATACGGTTTGTAATCGAAATGACTTAATCCCATCTATCTTTATTGGAAGAATGCTTCTCAAATGTGCCAAGACCAATTTTCTCGTATGTACTCTTTTCTAAGCACTTAACAGTCTTTTGCTTGAGATTTGTAAACTTCATAATCTTCAACAGACTTAGAATTTTGCCAATTCTTAAAAAATTGAGAAATTTAATTTTTTTTTCATTCTGAAGAAGCGTATCTACATGATGATGCTTGGGTTTTCGCGGAACCACACACAATTTTTGAAGAAGAGCATGTTTATCGACAATGCATTCAATTGGGAAAAGATATATTTCAATAATTTTATCAATATTATTCAGGGAATAAATTTCAAACCATTTGACAATACAAATCCCGCAGGAATAATTCAAAATTAAAAGATTTAGGAGTACGTTAGCAACTGTAACTCGCTCGATTTTTTGTATGTGAATGTACTTATCAACTAAAAGTAGCATATGATGATCACAGAAGTTACAAGTGAAACAGAAACTAGTGTACCTGTTGAGAATGTAAGTAAACATATAATCAATCAGAGTACTACTAGATTGCGTAATGCGCGTGAGGATGATATTATTTCAACTGTAAAGCTGGTGCTCGTTCAAAAAATCTTTAATCATATAATTTTGTTTCTTATAAAAATTTATGTTTAAATCTTCGAATATAATTATTCTTCATAGTGACCAAGTTTAGCCAACTCTTATGGCTTGTATTCAATAAATTGATTTTCGTATTTTTTATGAGGCAAATAAGTAACATTTAAGAAAAAGTTTTCACAATAATTCGATTCTAACCACATGTTTTTAAAAACATCATTTTGGGATTCGAAATAATGAGACCTCCTGAATTGGAAATATTTGGGTGCAATAATCAGTAGTCCTCCACCATATGTTCAAATCATCATTCTCTTTAAACCACGTTTCTACCAAACAATATATTGCATTGTCGCCTACACTGTTGTAAAGACTGAGAAAATGTGCATGCGAATTTCTAAGCTAATGAGCTTTGAATCATAAAATGTTTAGCTTTTTTATTGGACAATTTGGAATTTTTGGGATTTCTCCCTGGTCATGCACAAATGGTCCCGGATTTTTGTGAACATTATTGCTAAGCAAAATTAGCCTCTGGTAATAAGCATCATAGGTAAATTTTCTGTTATAAATATCATTTTTACATTTTTTAGGCACTTCTTGTAATAAACTAACAATCGTACCTTAAGTATCTTTGCTTGAATGAGAGCTTTTGCTACTATTGTTAAAGATATTTTTTCGAAAGGTTAAATTATTACTTATTTCATTTCTTTTATTTTCTCTTTCAGAAAATAGAAAGTTTCTCCTGTTTTTATCAATGAAAGCGTTCCAAAAATTTTGCTTATTGTTTGCATATGACACATAGCGTTAAACATTAAGGGCTTTATTAATAGTCAGAGCAAATTGTGGATACCCAAAGTTCGAAATAGGAATGCATATAGTAAATTATTCTTCTTGAAAATATCTGCCCAAAAAATTGTGTGCCCCATTTCTTTTATATGCTTATTAATTTTGTTAATTTATTCAAGAGCGACCAGACTGCATTGAGTAGGCGGAATAAGTTCAGCAAAAGTCACAGATTTAGTCAAGAATTTTCAATTCGTTCAGAATATCTTCAATATTCTCAATACGTTCATTATTTGAAACATCATGTATACCCACATTTATAATAACATTATCGAATTTCTGAGTGTAATGCTGAGATAAATGATATCAATTCATTTAGCTCCTGGGTATATATTAAATTAGTTTCATATTCTTCTTCTAATATATACGTTGACCTCAAATTTCATAATCGTGTATCACCTATAATACGGTTTGTAGTATTTCCTGTAGCTTTCTTTGAAGTAAATTCTTTTTTTTTCTGTAATAAATCATATTTATTAGTTTACGTTTCTTTATGTATATTTGGTTGTTATAATTTATGAAATAAACTCCTACTACTACTATTCAAAACAATTTATTTCATACTATAAACTACAGAACAAAACAAAATTTCTAAATAAGCATTTGCATAGAGTGAGAGTTATGAAAATTAAGTAACAAGCTAATTTTGGCTATACTCTTTCTCGGTGTGATGAATTTTGAAAGAGTAATTTTGAATATGGTTTTTTGGTTAACCTGGATTCTGTATTCCAGGGGCAGGTCAGTGTAAATAATTGATGCCTTAATAAAAAGGGAATTTTTTCCATGACTGTTATTAATGAGGTGTTTTTAAGATATTTATTGGTTCTTTTATTATGAGATATTACTTTCTCAATATCATCACAGCTGAAAGTGGCATTGTTCACCAAGAAAATGTTTATGAAATACAATTACGCAAGATACATAATGTACTTTGTTGGTTTCAAAATATTGTATGAAACACAACAAGAAGTTACATGTGTAAATCTTGGGAGATCAGCAATTAGTTCCACTATCATGTTCGATAGCTTTTCTATTTTGTTCCATTTTAAAATATAACTACATTTGTAAGAATACAACCATAGCTAACAATGCCGTAAATGTTACTGAGAGTGTAGTTAATCAGAAATGATTTGGTAAAGAGACATTTTACCTCGTTAATCCTAGACCTTAAGCAAGCCATTTTACGATTTTTTGTATTCAAGAACTCATCAAAGTTCAGATTATTGTTAAACGTTAAGCCAAGATAGTAAGCATTTGTTGCTGTTGGGATTGCTAGACTATCAAGCTTAAAATTTAAATCACTTTTGGTAATGTTAGACAAGATTGGAAAATGATAAATTGAGACTTATTCAGATTCAGTTGCAATTTATTTATATCAAACCATGTTTTAATGTTAATGAGATCTTCATTTAGAAGTTTGAAGCTTGTTAGTCTATAGAAGTGTCGTCAACATAGATGCAAGTATCATCAGCATATTGAATGAGCTTGGCATATTTTAAGCAATGTGAAATATCGTTAGCAAATATGTCGAATAATAGCGGTCTCAGAATTGATCATGCGCAACCCCTTGTACGACTTTAAGGTACTTTGAAGTGTAACTAATTAACTTAACTACTTGGAAACGATTGCTAAGGAAGCTCTGAATTAGATTCATTGCATCAACACTGAAATCATATTTGAGTAATTTACCTATAAGAATATCATGTGCCAAAGGCTTTATAGAGATATAAGAAGAGCAAACTGACGTGTTCAGTATTGTTAAGGTTTTTGCGCCAGGTTTCTAGCCCAGATATTAATGCATCAGTTGCAGAATGCTTTCTGGTTTTTTTGAAAACAAATTTTATTCTGATATATAGCATTGCATTTGACCATAAGGACTTTTTTCAAAAATTTTGCCCAAAATATGTGTGATTAAAATTGGACGGTAATTGCAGCAATTAGTGCAATTTTTTTATTTATAAATGGGAGAGACTACAGAGACTGCTTGAAAATACTCGGAAAAATGAGTACCTTATGCATTACTTCAATTCGCTAATAAAACGGTACAAACTTAATTTAATAACAAACAAAAAAATGTGGAAAAAACGCATATATATATATCTATATATATATATTTAATTCCTGAACAACACAAGAAAAGTGCTTGTGAAAGAACTGTGACAGACGCTATGCGAACGGCATGCAATTTCCATACAAGTTATACATACATGCTGTATAAATAAATGACCTTTCAAAATAGTGTGCGCAAAACGTTGGTAGCAATACTACACCTTGTCTGATGTTGATACTGGTATGTCTTTATGGAGCAAATGAGGTTCATTTTTATTTTTGAATGTTAAAAATTTCTTAACGAATTCACTATTAATTAGTTGAATTAAAACGTTTTTACAATATTCGAACAATATCTTTATTCAGTACAGTTTTAATTTCAACAAAATTGCTTTCTGCTGTACCAAACACGCCAAAAAATAAAAACTTTACAAATTAATAAAATATGGACAAAAATAACTATTTACAAAATAATATTTAAATTATATAATACTATTCAGTCATCTTAGTTCTTATGACAAGGTTCGTAAAATTTGAATCCTTTCCATAAAGTCTTTTTTAATTTTGGAATATACATTAAACAGTAAGTAAATTCTTTACATGATTTTTCAATTCAGGCCTACTTTTCAGCATCCGTACACTTACTGGTAAATCGTTCCAAGCTTCGATGGTAGAATTGAGAAATGAGTTTTTTAAGAAATTTTTATTGAATTTCACCTTACCAAGAGTCGATGTTCTTTTGTTATAAGATATACATGTATGTATAAATAATTTGGAAATTGCAATTTATCGTAAGGCTTGCGTTTATTATAAATATCCCAGAATTTTAGTAACGAAAAGTATTTGACAGAAGAAAATGGACATGAAATTTGAGTTGAAGGTTTAATACCTATCGATTTTTTTTGCATTTACATATACGTTCCGCCCATTTAATTTGTGAATTGATTTTGTTTAATAATGTCTGACTTATACTATTCAATAAAATATTGCAATACCTAAAATGACTCATTACCAAGGTATCTACCAGTTGTTGGCGCATTTTTATGTCCACAAACTCCGTTATATGTAGAGTACATTGGATTCCCATTGCCATTTTACGCAAGACAGAATGAATATGATCGGTATATTCTAATTTATTGTCGATAATTACTCTTAGATATTTAAATTTATCAACTTGGGCAATAGTCGTGTTAGCAAAATTTAATTTACAAGTGACATTGTCGTTTTTTGGGAAAGGTGACATTACAAAAACTTCAGTTTTTGAGGGATTAACAGTTAAACGATGCATGTTAAAGTATTTATATAAATGCAAGAGGTTGGTTTCCAAATTATATATCGATACATCACGTAATTTATCATGTGCAAACAGGCAAGTATCATCTGCGTACTGAATAATTCTGCAATGTTCATTTACTGCTTTATTGAGATCATTTACATAAAGTGAAAAAAGTAAGGGCCCTAAGAGCATGCCTTGCGGAAATCCTTTGTAAACATTTCCCCAATTCGATAGTGTCCCATTAATTTTAACTCGCTGGTAGCGGTTAGTTAGATAGTTACGCATTAACTCCTTACTACTTGAGTTAAATCCTAGATACATTAACTTTTCAAGAAGAATTTTATGATCAATCGAATCAAAAGCTTTAGAAAGATCAATGCATGCTATGCCTACATATTCATTATTATCTAAGGAATTTCGCTAGGACTCAGTTGAGTAAAGTAGGGCATCTGTTGTTGAACGTTTTTTTCGAAATCCAAATTGTGTTTCAGCGAGTAGTGAGTTATTTGTAAGGTAAAGGGTTAGGGTTAGGGTTAGGGCGCTAAAAGGTGAGGTGATAGAAATGGGACGATAATTAGAACAATTTTGAGGATTGTCTTTTTTATATAGAGGTGTTATAAATGCAATTTTTAACAAAGATGGAAATTGATTAGTCCTTATGCAACTATTTATTATGAAGCATAGTGGGTATATAATTTGAGAAGCGCATTCCTTAATGCACCAGATTGGGATTTCAGATGGGCCACAAGATTTTTTTGTTTTAAGATTTGAAATTGCTTTAAAGATTTCACACCTAGTCACATACCCAAACCAAAAAATTTAGGGAATCTCTCATTATTATTTTCATTTTGGTATTGAACTTCAGTACCTTGATATTGCCACATGTTTAAAAATTCCTCATTGAAAGAATTTGCGATATCAAAAGAATTAGAAAGTTTTTTTCCATTGATAGTTTCAATGTAATTGACCTCATGCGCAACATTTTTTTCTCTACTCTTGAAAATAATTTCAGTGGCTTTCTTAGTTTTTTCCTTCAATTATCGCTGGTACATGCTCTCCAGCTGCATACATGTATAAATGTTTGGAACATTAACATTTTTGCATCGTCATTCAAATAGTTTATGAGAAATTTGAAGTTTTCGAATCATTATGTTTATCAGTTTTACTCTATAACTCACATGACTATCCCAAGTAAGATTAATGTAAGAAATGAGACCCACGTATTTGAATAAATTAACTACTTGTATTTCATATTGTTGATATATATATATATATATATATATATATATATATATATATATATATATATATATATATATATATATATATATATATATATGTATATATATATATAGGGTTAATTTTTCTATTAATAGCACAGTTCTTGGCAACAATCTGCCATTACGGAATGACTGAATTCACTGTAAAGGTTCAGATGCAAAATTAGTTATTACGAATTTATGGAGAATATTTTTTCTGATTCCTTATTTATTTCAACAAAGCTGCATTTGATAAATACTTTCTCTTCCTTAAGATAGTTACAGAAGAACTACGTAATTTTTTTTTACTATTTACAATTAACAACAATTGTGTGTATGTTTATCAATTCTGTAAATATTATACATATGATATTCCTAAGAGAATTTTAAATATACTAATATACGTTGTAAGTTATATATTTTTTAAAAGTTTTACCTGGGGCTTCATACACGTCATTTACTTTTTGTGGAAAATAACGAATGCTTTTACTACCAAACAACTCTACAGTAGATACAAATTTTAAGATACCAGTGAGGCCACACAGAAATACACAAAAACATGTTAAAATTAGAGTCAAAAGCACCTGATTTCGTGTAGAAAATAGCTGCATTTTCAAAATATAATTAGCTCTTTTAAATTCCCATTTAGACTTAAGCAAGAATTCTGTTGAAATCTGATTGGCTCCCATTCAATACGAAGAATTTATAACAGATGCCAAACATTGATGTAATGGCGAAAAGCCATTGGAGTGGAGCATTAAGTAAACATAATGTGATAAGCCAATTCATCAACAATAAATATACTTATGCTATCACGAACTTCTAATTAATAGAATTATAAGAAAAAGTAAAACCTAATACACTTGCCTCAGTTTTTTTCAATCAAGGAGATAAAAAACATTTATGCATGCTCAAGAAGGCAATGATATTTATTATGGTGCAGTTCAATTTCACATCAATGATCTCTGCAAAACTTACTGGCAGGTTCCAATGTGAAATGCAGACATTGAAAAAACTACTTAAAGCATCAGGGGAAAACTGGGAGAAACTAAATAAAATTCTTAAGTTACTATACACCTCTGGCTTACGGATAAACACTAAGCAATGCTCCATTGCAAAGAAAAAAGTAACATTTCTACCACGCAAAATACATCAAATAAGAAAATAGGGGCTCCTACGCACAAAAAAGATGTTCAATGCATTCTTGGCTTTATAAACTATTACCACATATTTATTCCTAACCTTAAACACAAATATGATTTCAAATGGAGCTGGTCTCAACAGGAAGTACTTGATAAACTCAAATAGGAAATGAAATCTAATAAATCTCTTAATACACCTGCAACAACTAATAAATTAGCCTTAGATACTGATGCAATTACTGTCACTATTGGGCTACTCTTAGCCAAATACAGGTCAGGATTGGCAAGAAAAACCAATTCAGTACGTCTGAAAACTCAAATCTTCAGATCAAACTATATATATAAATCTTACCAGAGAAGTTGAATATTGAAACTTAAATCTGATTGATCCTTTTAAGGCAATGGTTTATTCCGTTCGGAATTAGAATCATTCATTAATGAAGCGATGTTGCAAGACGCTCTTCTATGCCAAATACTCTTTCTGCACATTTGCAAAATAATAAATGAACTCATGGTATTTGAATAGCAACTTTACCTAAAAAAAATTAGATATGACGTTAACAAAGTTTTTTCTGTTTTTTGAATTAAGTTGAAGCAACTTCCCGTTTTCTTGAAAACTTTCATATTTCTAAATTAATTCAAAATTAAGATGTTTCTAAATATTTGGAAGTGTATAGTATTATGTAGCAATTTGCATGTGCATATGAAAAATGAATATCTAATTGATGAACTCGTATTTTTAAATAAGATAAGGTAGAATAAGATTTATTCCTGTATCACAAGATAAAAGGAACGCACAAAAAGAACAAATTAAAAGTACTAATATTAGACTACAAAATGTTGATAAAGCTGCCACCAGTAAGAAGCCGACGTGTACTTGCTATAAATGAAACCTGCATAAGGGTGGTTCGACTAAATATTGTAGCATCTCCTACCAGGCCCAATGTCCATTTATTTAAATCTGATTCTTTAATTATATGGTGATTCGACGGGCAGGGATCTAACTGTCTTTGTCTGCTTAGCTATTTATTAACAGGTCTTCGATAACTATGATTAATTGATGCACTAATGTTCACTATTTAGGTGAAGTAGCTCCGCAGTACTCCAAATGGTTTTGCATCCGTCTGACGCAGCTCTCTTTAGCAGCAACAGATTCAGCAATCCATGTTCCATGAGGTGTCTCCACCCCGGAAACAACCATTATTGGTCCAACAATGGCTCACTGCCTGCACTTCTGGCCAACTATGGCCACTCATTTGCCATTCATTTACCAACCATAACCAACAAAGCAAAAAGTTTTAAGAATCTTAACATTCCACAATTTTACGAAAAAATTATTATATTATGGTATATAACATAAGAATTACATTAAAGTTACAAAAAGTATTATTTATCAGTTTCTCATAGCCATTAATGGCATTGCTAGATCAATCTGCCATCTAGTGAACAAATATGAATTTAATAATTTACAATTATGACTGATCAAATTTAATTTTCATTGCAAATGCATTTACTTAACCTTTTGTATTTGATAGCACAATTTACTATGCCAGCTCTTGTTTTTATGGGCACTTTATAATGAATTCAATTGTTTGTAGCAAGGTGTTCCATCTTAAGTATAATATGCTATACACATTTTCAACTGTATCCTTAACCAGGCGCGTATTGAGCAATATCTAAAAGCGGGAGGCCCAATTCTTATCAGAGTTATATAGACCTAGGTAGTTTTTTCAACCTCTTAGCATAATACCGCATTCACCCGTGCAGAAATGATAAATAAACCAAAAAGACAAATTGGGCAGTGCTCAGCTCAACGAAGTTAGTTATGTGTGCCTTAGCGTAGCCTATGACAGTGCTTGCTAATGAATAGACACAATTCGACTTACACTCTCTTGTAATGTGTTTTGTAGTGATTCATTTAGCACGTAATTGTTTTGAGTCTTCGCAACATGGCATGGCACTAGCAGCTTCATTAATAATTAATTAACAACTCTGCCATTACCAAAAACGATCGGCATTCAAATTACTAAGTAAATAATTAGCAGCTTCCTAACCTACATGTAATATAACTAATATAACAAACGGTTGCATTATCAGTCACATTATAGTCACAATTTGGATCTAGAAAAAGTATTATTGAATTACTTACATTTGGCTAACTAGCTGTTTATCGAGTTTATTATTGAATACATGTTCAGATACAATCAGTAGTCAGCTAAACCAGTAATAAAAGACTCCTAGTCATACACCTAACCTAAGTGCATTTCGTGATCAAGGGCGAAGAACCTAGAATTGCTCACGTCATGGTATCCTGACCACTACTCAACACGAACTGTTTAGCTTGATATTGTTATTAATTAAACACACCAGATAATTATACATGGTGACCCTGATGTAACATAATTCAGAATCATGTGTGGTCAAATTAAGAGAAACAAAGGAAAGAAAGAAGACTGAATTTTGATATAAAT
>CABFPE010000107.1:1409292-1421110 GCA_900660155.1 Hofstenia miamia
AAATTTCTAAACTAAAAACAAAACGCTTTCAATGCTATACACAGCTTTACAATGTTAAAAACGTTAACATTCGCATTTTTCTTCAGTCAATGAGCATTTTTGATAATCGCAAATGAATACATAACGCCATTTCAAAAATGAATCAATTAGATGTCATGAAACTCGCAAAANTTATTAGTCTTTACATAATAAAAATTTGTTTGCTTTCCCAAATAGTATTAAGCATTTATGAGATGTCAACTAAAAGACCAAAATCTCACAACAAATAAATACCTCGGCTTGAGACAAATTGCATTAATGTAAAAAATGATTATCTTTACTTGCTTTTCAAAATAATAAATTGTATGAATTTTCAAACGCTCATAAGATGCAGAATTTTGAGAAAATTAGATAAAAACACACGTATTGTATAAACCTTAAAGAAAAGGAATATAAAAATCGTTTCTAACATTATTCCGAACATGTATTGATGTACAAAGTGGAAGATGAAACTCCAAATTTCTAAACTAAAAACAAAACGCTTTCAATGCTATACACAGCTTTACAATGTTAAAAACGTTAACATTCGCATTTTTCTTCAGTCAATGAGCATTTTTGATAATCGCAAATGAATACATAACGCCATTTCAAAAATGAATCAATTAGATGTCATGAAACTCGCAAAACATTTTTAATTACGAAAAGACTAACACATTTTCATACAAAATACATTTACGCAAAAATGATTAAATTTATTAATTTTACAAAACACATACTCGTATACTGCAAACAAAATTGCTTGCCAACAAAACAGAATATATTCCAATGATGTCAGAGTACACAGATGACCAAAGTATACAACTACATCATGGCCATGCCAGACATCCCCGCCAAGGTCAAAGAACACCCTGTCAACCAATCAGAGAAAAGTGACACCTCCATGCTGCTACCTCTCGACCAAACAGAAAAAAGTGAGATTTCCTTGCCGCCACCTCTCGACCAATCAGAAAAAAGTGAGATCTCCTTGCCGGGACTTTATGCTACTCATATTACCAATTGTAGAATTGTGTTTAATAAATAATGGTGTAGCTGTAGAAAGAATATTTGTTGAAGAATATTCTGAGCTAATGTCTGTAGTACTCAAACTTGCTGCAGAATGCTTAACTGTTGATGTTTTGGCTTCAGCTGTTGTGACAGGTATTGTTGTTGAAACAATATTTAATTTTACTTTTGTTGTTGGTATTTTTGTTGTTCTTTCTCCTTTGTCTTCAGTTCAAGCGCCTTCACTTTCTGATATTGTAGCAGCTATTGTTGTTGAACAATTTTTGAAAATTATAGTTCTGCATACGTTCCACTTTTGTCATCATTTGAAATGGCCACCTTTTCTGAAGTTTTGCAGTTTCTTTTGAATTATATTTAAAGTAATTTTGATTTTAAGATCATTGTTTTTTAGAATTAAGTGTTTATCAAATCTATATGTAGTTTAGGACATAAACAAAAATTAGGGGGAGAATGTTTGTCACTAAAATATGTGAAGATCTAGTGTAAAACTACTTATTCTTCAAATAACAAAATTGAGGTTTAAAATTGGTATTAGTGATTCTTGAAAGTTCCTAAATTCTTAAAAAAATGCTACAAAATTGCTATAATTTTGAAAACATGTGCAAATTTGTCAAAAATATTGTGAATTAGGCTGCAGTACTAAAATTGTCCCTGTAGATTTGCCACCAAACGGAACTCTAGCAGCTCTATTCTATTAATAAAGCTGCTATCAAAACCACAACAGCCAAACAAATTTATTTATTAGGAAAAAATGTCAATGCTTGCAAATCATTCATAGAAAATTCAATTATTTTTTTAGCATAGTTTTTTTATTGTACTACAATAATTATGTATTACTCATTGTAAATTGTACATATAGACAAGTGTGCAGTTTATAAGTGCATTATAGAAATTTCCTTACAGCACAGCATCTTGAAAGTTATAATTGTTTTAGTCATGCTAACAAGAATTGTAGAGTAGGTCATAATCGTAGTCTTTCTCACAACAATAGGCATGAATGAGTTATTTGCACTTGTTGGGATAAACAATTTAGGTACTTGGTAGGACTATGAGTAATTGCACCTGAAATATATTGCCTTTTTGTATATCTAAACTTTTTGTTAGACCGACTTATGACATAATAAGCAAATCAATGTTTTATGAGCTTATTGATTCAAGTGTGTATCTTAATCCAACAAAATAATGCAATTGGTGGAAATTTTTCCAAAACTCTTCTTCACAGCTTCAATTAAATTACAATTTTTATGCAAAACATGCCAAACCAAAGAAATTATTTCTTCCATCAGCAGCAAACTTTTAAATTTTACCACAATTTGAACTAGAAATTGCCAATGCATGCTCATTTCAAATGTGGAGGATCCTATTAGGCACAAAGTCTATATACTATTATGCATTCAATAACTTTCTGGTGATGCTGTTTTGAATATATGACTATCTTTTTTCTCCTATCAAAATTCCAATTGCCTTAACATATTGTTCATATATTTAACATAGAGCTCTACGAAAACATGTTTCAAAAAAAAGTTTGACTTAGCACAGGTTCATTATACGAGGGTCATATCAGAAGTTCTGCACAGCAGTCATTCTTGTGATCGATTTAATTGTTAATTAACAATTTGCTTGTGCATTCAGTCAGACACAACTTCTTGTGATTAGCATTCACTTAGTGCGCATCTGCGTGTCTTTATAAGACAGTTGGAAGCCTTTAGGTTCAGTAATGTGTTTGGACATGGCTGAATTCAGTAGAAACTAGTGGCGTGCAATAATTCATTTTCTTTTTAAAGAGGGAAAAACGCCAACTGAAGCAGCTAATCGCCTGCAGCAACACTATGGCGCATCTGCACCTGACAGATCGACAATCAGCAGATGGATGTCGCGGTTCCAGTGTGGCAGAACTTCGCTGGAAGATGACCCCCGCTGTGGAGCTCCGATCACGGCCACCGGTGAAGATCAGGTGGCCATTGTCCGTAACCTGTTGGACGAAGATCGTCGACTGACGTTCGATGAACTGCAGGTTGCCACTGGTTTCAGCCGAGGCAGTTTGCAGCGAATCATTCATGACGATCTAGAAATGAAGAAGGTTAGTGCTCGATGGGTCCCAAGGCTGCTGACGGAGGAACACAAGATCGCGAGAGTCCAACTGTCGACGGGATCTCTGCAACTGCTGGAGGAGTTGGGCGAGCGGTTTTGGCGGCGCATCATTACTGCTGACGAAACGCCTCTCCCACACTATATGCCGGAAACAAAGCGGCAGTCTATGCAGTGGATATCGGCTGGAGAACCTCGACCCGTGCATGCTCGATCTGCACCGTCCGTTGGCAAGTTCCAGGTCACGGTATTCTGGGACTGTGACGGTGTCATCCATGTTGACTATTGTCCGCCTCGCCAAACCATCAACGCTGCCTACTACAGCGAGCTACTCCAGATTGTGCACAATAAACTGCCTCAAGTTCGTCCAGGAAAGTTGCACATGCGCCCGCTGTTTCTCCAGGACAATGCCCGAGTGCACACGGCCAATTTAACCATGGCTAAAATTCGAGAACTGAAGTGGCAATTGTTACCACACCCCGCCTATTCCCCAGACCTTGCACCCAGCGACTTCCATCTCTTTGGACCGATGAAAGATCCCCTCCGAGGCGTCAAATTTGATGGAGAAAAGGAAATTCGAGCCGCAGTCAAGAACGTTTTGAACAGCTTCCCGAAATCGTGGTTCGATGAAGGCATGAAGAAGCTGGAGAAGCGCTGGAAGAAGTGCATTGACTTAGAAGGCGATTATGTGGAAAAATAAAATGTAGTTTGTTTAATATATGTTTTCATGCTTGAATAAATTTGTTTTGTGCAAAACTTTTGGTATGACCCTCGTAATATCAATAAAAACTGAATTTTTTAATTGGAGTTTTAAGAATTACTGTTTCTTTGGAAGAATTGTTACTTGTTAGCATTTTTCTTCAAATTGAAAATGTATTAACTAACAACTGCTCCAAATTATTAGAAGTATTTTAACCTTGCAATTCCTAGGATTTGAAAAGTGGAATCTAAGTCTTAATAATGAGGAGAATTTTTTAAATTTGTTGAAAATAACAATATTACCAACCATGAACTTCCAAAAATGACATGAATAACTGTTAACAGTGCCTTCCACTGGGATGCAGAATGTAAAAATTGATTGCAAATAACAATATATATTTTACTTTGGCAGTAATTTTGTTTTTTTGACGAAAATTCAAAGAAAATTTAAAAAGAAAACAAATGCTTTTTCATCATAAAGAAACAAAGCATACATATACTGCAAAACTATTTTTAGCTAAAATTTCATAATAAAATGAAATGTTCACATTTGCACTCAAATCTTTCACAGAGCATGGAAGTAAACCTCCCAACAGATATGAGATCAAATTATATCATCAATTCTTAGTTGGTAGGTGCCTCATTCTGTTTAGGCATTTTATGTGAGTGATAATATGGAAATATTCTAAGTTGAAATGAAATCTCTTTCACTAAGCAAGGACTTATGCTGGTGTCAAATGTGCAGAGCTGTGTAATGCAAAGAAAAATTTCCTATCAACAGTCCTCAATCTAACTTATCCTCTCAAAGAATAGCATAGTAATGGTTGATATATGTTACTGATAAATATCATGCAAACAATTAAAATATCATTGGGCAGTTTTCGAAATAGCCTCAAATTTCAAAATACCAATTATGATTTAAATTGAATTTTAACCCAAAGTAATTACCTAAGCCACCAAGAATATGGCTTTTGGTGGATTTTTGCTCATATTTACGTAAAATAGATTGGAAAGAAATAAATTTGTGATGTATACTTGAAATATCCTCAAAATTAGTAATTTCAAATTCAAGTTTAAATTTTGGTTTAAAATATTTGTCCATGATACTTGGTTACTCCAAAAATATGGCTAAAAAAGCTTAATTATTAGCTGAATGTATATTATGAAGTTGAAAAAATATTTCTACTTTAATAAGAAATATAAATTAGAGAAGCAAATATGTCAATAATATTTAATGAGAGGATGTAGTTGATATGAACAATTACTAATTGATTTTAATTAGTTATGGTTACCAGTTTGTCATAAAGTATAATAACGAGTACTGGAATATGGTAAACTGAAAAGTACTTAATGTTGCATATATAAAGGCTTTGCAGTGTGCATTAAAGTTTATGTTGAATCATGATAATGTTGCTATTACTATTATGCTACGATTTTATTCAATAATAGCTTAATATTTGTAAGCATTTTATACTTTTTATTTAGTCATTTGCCTTGTTGAGTGCAAGATCATTGGAAGAAATCTGCAGGCTTAAATTAATTAGTGAGGAGACTGGTGATTCAGTATATACTTGATGTGAAATATATTAACACAACATTTATTGATTTGTAAATCAAATATAAGGAATGTAAACATGCAATTTGAAATTAAGCACACGTGAAACGAACAAAATCATTTTAAATTGATACTGTTGTTAAAACACTTGTATTGTTATTTCTTCTTTTCTTCTCCTCAAATGCTATAGTTTTATCTTTAATCCGCTTTTTTGCTTGTTTGAGCAAAGGCCAAAATCTTTTAAGCATGTTAAAGCTCTTTTCTGCTAATAAAATAACTCCACCAATTTCAGCAATCAGGAACAAAGGACTGCCATTTAATAAGTTGGTTGTAATTCCCATAAACTTTATACCATCTTTCCATTTGAGTGTAGCACTTACAATTGAGTTATTTGTGTTTCTTCCAAATGAAGGTTGATAGGAAATTCTAACATATGGCTTAAAATTTTCTACTGTAAATTCTTGTTTAGAAATTTCTAGCATTGTCTTGAATTTAGAGGAGAGAAAAAACCATGAATAATCGTTAATTAAGGATGATAGAATTTTCAATTTAAACAAAATATTGTCAATTTCTATACTATGGTTTGAAAATAATTTATCCATTTCATAGAAACTTCCAGAAAGCATAGCCCACACACCAGCATCACCTTCTGTAATATATAATGTGGTTGTAATTTGTTCTGATCTTTTCCAGTGTGAGGGTCCTTCTATTAAATAAAGAGAAAATGGCGGCAATTTAGATACATTTTCAAGTTGCAAACTTTCTAAAATAATACAAATATCTTCCTTTATACGTTCATTCAAATTTTCAGTAAACTGGCTTCTAGTTGTAGCCTCATGTGAAGTAGTATCTATTTCAGTGATAGCAGTAACTATGTTTGTGGTGATCATGTCTGTATTAGTATGTGTTACTAAAGAGGTAGTCTCAATAGACAAATGATTAGTTGTAGTAATAACATTTGTTGAAGAATCTATTGAACTAATGTCTGTTGTGCTCGATTTCATAGTAGGACTATCTCTTGTTGATGTTTCAATTCCTGTTGTTGTAGCAAATATTGTTGTTGATGCCTTTTTTGTGGTTGATGGTTCTGACGTTGTTGCTTTTTTGTCTTCAGTTGAAGTAGCCTCAATTTCTGTTGTTGTAGCAAGTATTGTCGTTGTTGTCTTTCTTGCAGTTGATGTTTCTACCGTTGTTTCTTTTTGGTCTTCAGTTGAAGTAGCCTCACTTTCTAAAGTTGTAGTTATCACCATATATTCTAGTTTAGTTTGAATGACATTCAGAGTAGATTTGATTTTAACATCATTGTTTTGTTCTTCAAAAAACTTGCTTTTAAAAATTTCCCAGTCACTACATGAAGCATGAGAAGAAAGACCCTTTAAGCATGTCTTATATTCCTGACACCCATAGTAAAATTTTGATGGACATAGTGCAATTGGATCACAATTTTCAATATTTTTTTCCAAACAATCACATATGTCAGCGGATTCTCCTTGATAGCAATTAGTACAGCTGTCACAGGCAGAATTAGTGATAATGCTTGGAACATAGTTTGCATAGTCAAAAAATGTAGCCGTTTCTACTGAAAACTCATCTTTGGCATTGAATTTATCAATAGCACCAGTAATTTTACCCCAATCGCATTTGAAATCACCACCATCACTTACTAAATCTTCTAAGCACTGCATATACTGTTTACATTCATTTGTATTAGTAGAGTGGGAGGTTCCATCACAATATGCAAATGAACAACTACTTGAAACATCTGCAAGACATTGACACACCAGTTGACCTGAAATATATTTTGTCATAAACAAATTTTAACTTCAACCTGCTTAAGAATTTACACATTTTTAATTTTCCTTTAATGATGTAGTAAAAGTTATTTTTAGTATTACCTGACAAGTATACAAGCATTTAATTGGCCTAGTCGAATTGTTATACATTGCTTGAAAAAAACATATCAGTTATCCATATATTTTATAAGCATTGTATCATAGTATGAAAAGCTTGACAAGCATTATACCATAAATAATAACAAAAACTCTAATAAGTGCTGTTCAAAATTTCAAAAACATGCGAGTCTTGCAAAATGCAATAAGTAATAATTTTAAATGTAGCAATTTCCTGAAACACTTTAGTTCTTAAAATTCAATGCTCAACAAAGTATTCAATAAAATACAGCTATTTAAACTAATCACAACAATTGATTTATATTTGGGAATTTTAATCCTATTCGCCCTGGGGTTGTTGATCTCAAGATGAATAATACCCAAAATTCCCCAAAATCTATCAAATGTTTCCATTGGAGTTGAAGAATAGCAGCACTACAATGTGCATTGCTCTACTATACAGACAAATTTCGAAATGACATAAAATTCAAGCTTGTTTGTGTAATCGTTAAAATAATTTTTATGTGATGTATTAAAATAGCAGTCCGAATAGATTTTTGGACGCCATCACGTGACAGAAATATTTTGCAGAAGGAAATATTTCGTGTGAACTTGCTTTAGGGCTCAGCAGTTTCGGCGCTATTTTTTTTACAATTTCTCAATGGTAGTGGTAGTTACAATAAAAGTAAGAGGTGGAATTTTTGCACATCCGTCTCTATTCAAACATTCATATAAAAATTGATCTATTAGGAAAGATATTATTTCATGAACTTAGTAAAACCTGGAAAATGAGATTTTTTGCAATCAGTTCCTAACTTCAACCAATATCTAATTTACGATATCAAATATCAATTTAATCTAAAGCAGGTTAGTGGTTCTACAACTTCTAAATATTCATTACAATTTCATTTATTTTAAATTGATTTTCAAAATTGTACTACCTTGTACTAATCATGGTCGACCAATTCAAGACGGCCATGTACTAATTATACAAAAATATTTATCTTATCAGATGTTGCTAAATTTGATGCTTGCAATTAACTGCAATTATGTCGTAAATGTGTTCATTTTTCGAAAACTATGGCAATTAAAATATTATTTTTTCATGGTGTAATTGATTGTAGTTAGTGTTTCTTCATGAAGTTGATGTAGCATCCACTACCAAGCGTCAACAGGGTTAATTATTCTTTTAAATAGTGTAGAATCTTGACAACTTTCCAACTAGTAAACTTAAATGTAATTTAGGAGCTACTTTGACTATTTCCTATTTTTACCGAGTAAGGTAGGTGACAGATTCCAAATTCCATCTCTATTCTTTTGTTCTTACTTGTAGTTACTTAACACTTAGACTAATATCTAGGCAACAACTATATTTGACGCTCAGAGTAACAACAGTAATTTAGGTTCAAGACAGGAGATGGTTGGTACAAAGTACAGGGTTACACACCCGACCTGAGGCAAAGCACAAAGAGGAATTGAAGAACTACGATGTAACTATTAATTCCAATGAACACTTTAACATCAAAAGAAACACCAATCGCCGCACCAAGGACTCAGTGCATGAAATGTTGTGTGATAATGCAATAGTGACACTGTGTGGATAACCTACTAATTTAATGCATTGATTGTTCTTGTTATTAATGATGTTGTAATATAAAGGAGACTCACAACCCGAATGCATTAGCTTGTTATTATGCCTTACATGTAATAACCCTACAGATAAATATCTATATGCTAATAACCTATCATACATGTGCACAATCAATGCAGCCAGCATAAACGTAGGAATTAGGTCCGTAGGTCGACTATGAATTAAATACAATGTAATACCGTTGATAAACTTCCAATACAAACAAGCTGTAAGTTCCCCTACGAGGGCTAATGTAAACTTGATAATATAATAAAACGAACAACAAATGATAGGAAAGCTATAATGAAGAAAAACCCCTATCCTTACACCTAACCTATGAGCACCTATGGTAGACCAACAGCTACCAGCCACACAGCCGTGGGAATGGCGCTAGCAAATCATTATTGTTAATGTGCAGAATACACAGCCGTTGGAATGGTGATAACAATTCATTGCTAAGTGCTAAAGCCATTATGAATTATCTCCCGTTAAATGAAATCATGGACCACTGCCTCAAATACCCTAGTGCTTGCACGTTTTAGCTTTCCATTTAATTAATAAATAAACCTGACAAAAGAACACAAAGTAAATCCGATAAATTTCGGCCATCAACAAAATATAATATTGCACAGTTTTTATACTAGAATTTGTTTAAACACTCAAATATTTGGCTAGTACCTGTTATTGCTGAGTTGTTGACAATTTATTAATCCTTGATTATCTTTCGTCTGCCGCCTTGTGCACGTCAGCATTAATTAGCGTTTTGCGACTTTGCCTTCTTACCAATTGTCAAATATCCTTTTGTACTGCCAATTAATTAATAGAAAAATTACTGCTTATAAATTTTACAAATAATTAACTAATCATAATCATGTGTTGTACAACTAATATTTATATCAAAATTCAGTCTTAGTTCTTTCCTTTGTTTCTCTCAATGTGACCACACATGATTTGAATTATGTTACAATAGCTGTTTCCTCTTGTATGCGGGTAGGGGTGCACTGATATTAATTCTCTGCTCTGACATGAGATACGTTATTATTAACTTGCATTAACTTTGAGTAACTCCGTACTATTTAGGTACACTGTTGTTGCAGTTCCTTTCCATGATTCCACAATGGCCTGCAGCCGACTCCGATCTCTGAACCAATCCACATCTCTGTGCCACTGTTGTTGTTTGAGTAGTTCCAAGTCTCAGCTCAACAAAGTAACTTATATGTTCCTTATCCTAACTCAGTACAACCCTCAAGGCTGGATGTAACTGACTTAAACTCAATTTGTAATGTGTAATTTCATACTTCGCAACCTGGCAGTGTCACTATCTGCTTAATAAATATTACTTCAGCCATTACCAAAACTATCAGCTTTAATTAATATAGATAAATAAAGTAACTAATTACTGGCAGTTTCCTACTTTACATTTAAATAATAATACATGCATGGTCGCTTTATTGGTCTATTTATAGGTCACCTAATTAGACATTGTAATATAGATATAACCTACTGTAGGCTTCCTAGCCTTTTCTCTGATAATCAATTATTTAATACATGCAAACAATTGAATCAATAGTCAGCTAAACAGAGTAAAACTCCTATTCATACACCTAACGTAAATGCAGGTTTATGGCTTGGATCAAGGACCCTCGAATTGCTCCCGATGTGTGCCCAAGCCACTACTACTGCACCTACCGTTTAGCTTGACATGATTTATAAGTAAGCAAACCGAATAAAATCTAAAGATAAGATTTTCGAAGAATTTACTTCAACAGTTTCCAAATTGATTCTCACTCTATTTATAGTTAAATTCAAAAAGTACCTGTTGTTCGAATTTGAATTTATTCATCTGCCAAAAATGGCTAGGAATAATGGAAGCATTTTCACCTTCTTCATTTAGTCAAATTATTTGTTGAAAAGTACTAATTTGCTATCTTGTTTCTTAGTTGCATATTACAAACATAATGATGATAATTAACTTTAAATTGTTTACAATCAGTAAATCAAAATTCGATCTTAATTCTGACTAATCCTTTGATCTTCTCTTCTTAGCAGCATTATGCCTTGGATTATGCTACATTGATTTTTTAAGACTCTTGTTCCAAGTTGCTAAGATTAGAACTATGACAGCTGATATTATGATTATCATCACGGATGGAAAGGGGATGGGCTGGGTTTGGACCGAAATCTCATGGGCCAAAATGAACTTGACACTTTGTGTTAAAATTTAATACTTATTTTTGCTTCTAAAAATAGATTATTACCACTGTCATGTCAACATGTTTTGTTAAAGTAAATCATTACTTGATGAGTTTTAGTACCGGTAGTTATTATTGAGATGAATTTTTAGGGCCATAGGGAGAGCTCTTTGAAGTAATTAAAAAGGAGTTTGACTCAAGCTATCTGAGCAATTTGAAGCAACCCTTCTTCGCCTCGTAGTATTTATTGGAGTGGCTAATTCTTAGCTAATATGGATTGTTTAACCGTATTTAGTAAACATGGAAACCTTAAATTTTCATAGAAATTGTTCGAAAAATCTAAAACCTTCTAAAAAAGTAATAGATATACACGTACATGCACATGAAATTGAGGTGGTATAGAATTACAATGCCTACTAATCAAAACATAAGTTAATGCCTGCATGCTTTAAATTATATCCATTTTTCTAGTTCTGAGTGACATCAATGTATTATAGAGAACTGAATCGGGAAGACTTGTTTTCGTTTGAAATTAACCAAAACCTTCTATTATTTACTGGTAAATTGCATCAATTGTTTTTGTAAAATGGTGTACATTTCATTTTTTAAAATATGGGCTGAAAATTTGAAATAGAGGGTTGGACTGGGCTTGGCCATTACTCTGCCCATTTCCATCCCAAAATTATTACAGCAATTAAAATTCTATATATATATATATATATAT
>CABFPE010000107.1:1421439-1437126 GCA_900660155.1 Hofstenia miamia
TATATTAGTAATAAGCATTTTAGAATATCCAAGTATGCAATTCCTGAAGAATCATTAAAATTGGAACTAGACATATTTTGCTTTTAATCAGCTGCCCTGGGATGCTTAGTCCGTGTAAACTATTCCCTAAAATTCCCTTAATTTCTAAAAATCTGCTAGTCTTCAGAAGACAGCATTTTCACATTTTCGTTTTTGGTAAATATTGTTTGAGTATTTTTGTGTCAATTTTGTCTTACGATAGAATAAATTTGCATATTTATATGCTGTCTTAAAGCTTACATTAATTCAAAAAATGGAAGATATTATATATTTTGACCTCAATTACCTCTAATTTGATCAACAACTAATGTATCTATTTATAGAGCGAAATATTATTTACAATGACCAGAGTTAAATCCAATGTTCAATTGAGTTTAAGTGGTTTTGTCCTTGGACCCTGTTGGATATGATTTTTTTTAAGAACGATAAATTGCACTTCTTTAACAATTTAACCATCAATTTGTTTTAACCGTTTTCAAGATTTTTGCCATAATAATAACATATAGACAGTGGCGGATACAGATAAATTTTTTAGAGGGGGCCCAATGTAAAATAAAATGCTAAGTGTATAATTGGTTACTAGAGAGGGCATAAGACTATTGAATTTTCAATTTTTAAAATTCAACATGGACTATGCGATTAATACACTGGTTGCGACACTGATATCAAGTTTAGGCAATCAAGTACATAAATTGCCACTTTGATTGGATAACAATAATTGCGTTCCTATTACGTATGCGCTATCACTTACGCTCATTGGTTAAATTCGGCCTAAACTTGAAACAGTGTCGCATCCATGTATAATCGCGTAATCTCCGACTATGCACAGATTTCACCATCATCTACTGACTCCAAAAATGGAAACAGAATTTTTGCAATTTTTCAATTTTTTTCAAATTGCAAATTACGCTTTAATAATAGCATGTTGTGTTTTTACCGGGATTTTTGCATTATGTACTACAAAATAGACAAAGCTATGCTAATCTAATTTCACTAGTATATTTTTAAATGCAAAATAATTTAAAATTTTATGATTAAATTAAAATACCTCACAGAAATCATATGTGTGTCTATTCATCCAAAAGAGTGAATAGAAATACTTTTAAAATTTAAAACAATTCCTGAGAACTAAATATTCTTATGTTTATTAAGATGAAATTTCAGGATCCATAGGATCCTTTATAGTGTAAAATTCAATGAAATACATTTTACATATTCCAGATCTTTGTAAAACACTTAAAAAATTGTTCTTAATCCCTCCATTTGACGGTATTAAGGAATTTTTATTGTACAATTTTAATGAATTTTTCTTATTTTTGAGGGGGCCCGGGCCCCCTCGGCCCCCTCTGTATCCGCCCTTGCATATAGATAAATAGATTTTCTATTAATTGAATATATTGCTTTGCCATATTACAAAGACTTCAAGAGAAAACCTTACATCTATATCACTAAGACTGCAATAATAATTACTAAAATTTTTTCTCCTCAAAACCAGTTTGTACTTAGATTGTCATGCAATATGAATGTCCAAGTGAGATTTTTTTTGAGAATGAGATAGTTTTAGAAAGATTTGCAGCATTTTTCAAAAAATCGATTAAATTTTGATCTTAGCTGATTATATTTTGTTTCTTCCTTGCACAAGAAAATATTTTGAGGAGCGCATTATCTCATCTACTGCAGTTTTTTTTGCAAATTTTTGATAATTAAATATTAAAATTAAAGAATTATAAACACTTATTATCATACCATCTGATGATGTTTGTAAAGTGTTAGTTGTTTCACAATCTACCTATTAAAACCAAACTTTTGACACATTATATTAGTCAACTTCAATATTTTTCATGAAATATTCATTTTTATTTGTTAATAGCATTATTTGATTTAACCTAATTAATGAATTCAATCAATTACTCTATGATCTATCTTTGAACTAGATTTATAACATTAGAGAGAATATTAATAATTTCAGAAAAAATATTATTGTTATATTATTATTAATATTAGCATTGTTATTATGCAATATTAACGAGAAATACTCACTGTTGCTGTCACCTTCCCAATCGGAACAATAATATATTCTGCTATTTGCTAATATACTGTTGTCATTAGCTATTGCACTTAAAGTTGTTTGAATATTGGTTGAATATGAGTTTTCTTCAACAAAGTGTTTAAACAATTTGTCATTTCCACAACGCTTAAGAAGACTTTCTTCTTTATTTGCTAGACAGTTCTTAAATGTCTCACAATCGGATGATGGTCCACTAATACAATCTTCATATGAACATTCTACAGCAAGAGCAATGCATTTGCATTCCTTTTTAGCTTTAAGACTATCACATGTTTGGACTGCAGCTCTTTTCTTCACTTCTTCAAGGCATTGTGGCACATTATCTAATGTTGCAACTGCTGCTTTTTGAGACCATTCGGGTAGAGTTTTGAATAATGCAAATACTCCAGGTATTTGGAAATCTGATAATTTGAGGTTTATCGTATGCTTTTGGAAGTGACACTTTTCAACATTCTGTTCTACTGACTTGATGCAATTCTTGTCAGATATTCCATTTCCAAGAAACAACAAAGCTAAAATAAATGTTATTACCAATTGTATGCTAATCTCATTCAAGTATATATGACAGACTGTTGCTTACAGATGATCTTAATTTGCGAAATAGTAACACTTTAGAACATATAGCTTAAATGCAAAATCCAAATGGATCGACTTTACTTGAATGAAGGGCCAGGTCATTGTCGGACCCAACAAAATTAGTTTAGAGTTTGCTGCTATTCAAAGTGATAATCAACGTAGTGAAACTTCACTACAAATTTTTGACAAGTTTTTAACCGAATTTCAATAAAAATTGATGTAATGCTTTAAAGAAAAAAACCGTTTTCCTGCATACCCTAGCAATATTAACCTTTAAATACGAAGTGGTAAATATAGATCACATATGTTTGCATTTTATCATCTTAATTTTTAAGTGAATTCCTGAAAAGTGGCAATGCTAAAGCTAACATGCTTGAGTTGTTTCCATAGTTAAGTAATCACATTTATTCACCAAAGGTGATTTAAACTGGGGTCTACGCACTTGTTTATTTAGTACTGTCTATAATTTTCCATCATTGCAATTGAAAGCCTCTGTAAATGTTAGAATATAAAATTTAATTCTTGTTCGACCCACCCTAATATTAAAAAAATTACCTTATATCTCAGCATTATGCTGTAAGCGAAGCATATATTAATATAACGTCATTTTATAGGCAGATCCAAATTTAAAAACTAGTCAAATAATCGGTATTTGCCGATTTAGAAATGGTCCCACTTTTCCTTTACCAAGATCGGACCATTTACTATTTAAACTATAAAAATCTTAACCGCTCGGACCAATTAGTGAGTACCTTAGAAACGCAACCTTTTTTAAGTGAAAATTAGGTTAAAATTGAATATTTATTTAGTGAATTTCTTTATTTATTGAAATATGCTTAGAAAAATTTCTATTCTTGTCATGTTCTAATGCCATTCTTGAACAAACTTTAAAAATTTTAAAAAACTTTTTTTCTGTATAAGTCTTAAGCAAAAAATTATCAAAAAGCAAACATTACTTGACCAATTAAATTTTTAATAAAATTGAAGCGACTCACGCTGATGCATTTGTTAAGACGTGTAATCAAGTACTGTTTACAAATGAAATAAAATTAGGATTAGGTAATGTCTACAAATTCAAACTATGAGTATCACACAACATTAATAATAACTACACACCACACAACATGCAGTAATTCTAACGTTAATTATGTAACATTAATATGCTCGGGGATCTGAATACCAAAAAACTGGTAGAATTTTGAACTGCATAGTGCTTAAGTTGTTAACAACACTAGAATATGATATAAGAGGAATCATATATTTTAAATGTTTAAGCTCAATGATAATAACGTCACTGAACATTATAGAGGCCCAGAATATAAAATTATGTACCTATATAGGACATTAAATTAAAATTTAGACAATGACATCTGTAAAATGGAGTGCTTAACAAGCATGGAAGCAAACTACATGCATAAATTAACAGATAGATGGAAATTGGAATAATTTATTCATACATTAACCAACTCTTAGTTTTTCTTCAATAGTGAGAAAACACAAATATGATTTAACAACATAAACGCCGACTGTTCAACAAGAAGAATTAAGGCTATATTTCAAATGTTACATCAAATAAGGGGTTAAACAAATACCATGAAATTTTATCTTTAATGACCTAATGGCATGCTTAGCAAATTCCTCGTGCCTTGAAAAAGACTTCTACATGGTTAACAAATTGAGGACATTTTAGTGAAGTAATAGACTGTCGTCCAATATTGATGATTTTTTCCATGATTTGAAGAAGCCATTCTGTCTTCAAAAAAATCTCAAACCAAGTCACCTACAAGGAGTTCTTGATATTTTTTGCCACTAAATTGTTTCAGCTGGAATTTCAGCATTCACCACGCACTCTCAATTGAGTGTAGTGAAAATTGGTCCATTTGTCATAAAAATTCCATTTAATACAATTTATGTTTTTAGCAATTTCTTATTTGCAAAAAATTTAGTAAATGTCATTTAAGTCTAAGTGATTTAGTCTTGGTTTATTTTGCTTATTTTTGGCATTAGAAAAACATGTGCAGTGTTTTTATTTTAATTACAATTACAGGAAATTTCTTGTTAATAATTTGAATCAAACCGTTCATAAAGGTCATTGAAGCATGTGGGTTGGTAATCGTACTCTATTTAGTTCATTATTAAAATGTTCGCGAGAACAAACTTGGTTTCACGAATCATTTCACATGTGGCAATTACAAGCTTCTGTAGCTTTGTTGGAGGTAGGTTAAGTATAGATATATGCATAGGGAATAAAAACTTGAACTTTTCAACGCATATGGATATATCACCACACTAATTCACTGTGGTTCAGCAATGCCTATGGTTTGCATGAATATCTGACAATTACAGAATATTAATTTTAAGTATCAACTGAGATCTAAGACTACAAATGAGTTTAAAAATTAAAAACACATTAGGAAGCACCCTTTTAGTGTCAAATGGGTCAATTGAAATCTGGAAAAAGAGATGGAACTTAACTACCTTATCAATAACTGTTTTTCTTATTTTTGAAGTCGAGGATCCTTTTACCTAGTTAATATATTAAATGAGTTGGATGCCCCTGAAATGACCTTGTGATTCTCATTGAGAGAGTCAAAGAAAAACTGGAATTGCTCTGATGTATCTGGAGGGTTGCATGTATTCTTTTCACTTTTCTTTGCTTGCCAAGGAGTTCGTTGTTTCTGGCTTGTAATAGGCATCTTTAACTTGAATAAATGGCAATCTAACCATTGAGATATTGTTTGAATGGATGTGTCCCTGACTGTAAATTTTTCCATCTCTTGCAAAGTTAATTATAAAACTTGTGCTGAGTTTCTCAAGTAGAAATTCCACGTGTATCTTCTACAACTTTCTCATATTACATAGTAAGTTTCCTTGCACTACTAAACAATTTGTCCCAATCATGTTTCACTTAGATGCTGCCATACCTTTAGCTCCATTTGCTTTCAGTTTTCTCCTCTGTTGGCTGATTCAATTTTCTACTGATTTCATTTGATTGATAGTATCATTCTCATTAAATATTTATCTTGAAACCATTTTACTAACAAAAAAATTACAAATGTTTAATATTACAATAAACGTTATATCGATTTGACTCAGAAAATGAATGTCAAATACCTAATTGATATATATATATATGCGTATGTTTGTGCATATTTGCATTGAATAATAATTTTGAATAGAGCCAAGCATTGAACGTATTGCCTTGATGTAATGCATAGGAATTACCTTACATTAATAAGAGAGTCATGGTAAAAAATAATTTGGGTAATGGAACGGGTCTTGAGTAAAAAACTGAAAGTGTATCGATAAATTCGAAATAAGTGTAATTGATTCCCAAGCTTCTCCATGTCAATTATTGGCAGAGATGGGCATGAACCGGGCATGGAGGGATCGAGATAGTCTTGGGACGTGTTTAAACCGAGAAATGAATGCGACATAATTTATAAACCCATGTTTGAGAAATATAAGTTAGATCTTGAAACTTTACATTAGTATTATACACTCGTCTATAACTACATATATGGTTTTCATGTCATTTTGCAGATTTTATTAGAACCTTTATGATACCCCATTTTTGTCTAGCAAACAGAAATAACAGAAGATATTATATTGCCAAGGATAATAAAATTGGCCCTAAATTTGGCAGAATTGGCATTCATTTAAATTGACCAAATCTAACTGGACTTGCCCTTAAATTTCCAAGCCATGGCCATTTCTGATTGTTGGTTCGATGACTACAAGACAGCAATTAATTTGTTGATTAATAAATTGAATACGCAAATATATTCGCTTATACAGTTAGTCACTTTTGTTTTTTCAAATTTCACTTTATCATTACTTTTGCTTAACAAGCTAGTCGATGTTAGAGGATTATAGAGGATAAGCACACTTAGTCATTGTGATTGGTTATGCGTGATCCGTCACATTTTGGTGGAATCGCTCATCAAACTACCTGAGATAATTAGCGATGCGACGTGATTTTATAGCTGCTCTTGCTAATAATCTAATAGTCTAACCGTAGCCTTATGCTCCTTAATCGATCAATCCTATCATGAGCATTCAGGTGAACCAATCCCAGCTGCAATCAGAGATTGACATTTCTGATCCGGCTAAGGAAACTACTTGTTCCAATCATTTAAATTTACACTAATTTTGTTAATTATTAGGCCCAATTATATAATCCAAGCCAAAAAACTTTTATTATTTATTATAGGAAACTATGCAAACTAAAATTATAAAGCCTAAGTCTAAACTTCATTGAAAATAATACGAAAGTATACAACTTAAAAATTTAGAAATGTAAATGTGATTTTTCAAATAATTCAACAACAACAACAATTTATTTATATAGCGTATACAAAGGCACAATACTTCTGTATTGCACTTTAAACAACTACAGAAAGTTTGCTCAAATAGATATTATTTGAGACATGATTTATAAATTGGTAAGGCTTTGCTCGATCTAGCAGAATCCGGAAGCGCATTAAAAACTTTCGCTCCATAGGCACAAAAAGCACTATCCCTGCATCAAAGATGACAACATGGCACTATAATTGTGTTGTTAGCTACGCACGATCTTGAAGTAGAAGACATATTATTATAGTGTATCATGTCAGATATATGCAGAGGAAACATACCTTAAACCTATTTCCATACTTATAAGGAATTTTTATATTATATTCTTTGAAGTATCGGGAGACAGTGCAAGCTGATTAGAGTGGGATGTAATATGTTCACACTGTCGTATCCTATATACAAATCTGGCACGCTGGGAGTTTGTATACAACTTTTGCTTCCAAGAAATTACGAATTGCTTGTTCTCTAATTTTGACAGAGGAATACCAGCTTCTATCAATGCCTTGCTCCACTTTTTAGCTCTTCCAATATGTTCAAAATTAATTTGCGATTGTTCTTTTTTCGAGGCAGCAAGTCTTTCATTTTTTAGTGTTTTTTTCGTCCCAAATGTTGATCGACATCAGATTTTTGGCGATGACCAAATTTACTCTTACAATCAGTTCACATGAGATTGCTGAGAGAGAGAGAGATATTTATTTCACCTTAATTGCAACCAAAAGGTTGAAAAATATAAGGTAATAACTATAAACTACCATTTACAAACATATATTTATAGATATGTCTATATATGTTTATATATCTATCATTTCCCATATGTAACCAAATTCATTGCTGCTATTTGACTATAGACAAAACTTTTCTCCATTCTGGAAGTTCGATGAGGGAAGGAGTAATCACGAATGTTACGTAAATTATAATCTAAATTCCGTATGTTTGGCACAAAATGACTCAGTGGGTGATTTTCTTTGTTTTGGATTTTTTGCCAAAGTTTAGTACAGCATGAATTCCGTCGATCACTTAGAGATTGACACTTGCTGATAAGACATGCTGCTTCATATTTAAAATTTGGAAAAATTATCCTCAGAGCACGCTTTTGAATGCGTTCCAAATCCTTTGATTGTTCTTTAGTTATTGCGTTGCTCCAAACGGGTGAACAGTACTCTAGAATAGGGCGTATTAATGATGTGTAGATTTGGATTAGATGAGATGATGGAATATCAACCCTTTTAAGAATTCGGAGAAAATGCAATCTTTTGGCGGCTTTTTTAACCATGTACATAATATTTTCTTCCCATGTGAGATTGTCTTGAACTACTAATCCAAGGAGTTTAGCTGATTGAACTCGCTGAATACTATCATCTGTTATTTGAACTTCAGATGGCAAGTTAAAGTTATGCAAGGGACAAATAGTAATTTCTTTTGATTTTATTAAATTAAGTTGCATAAGCGATTTGCTGGCCCAATTTTTCACTTTGTGAACTAAACATTCAGATTCTGAAGGACTATCACGCGAGCAAACTTCCCAGATTGTTAGATCGTCCACATATTTGACTCTGTTGGGCCAAAAACTCATTAAAGAGTTAACAAAAAGTATAAAAAGCCAAGGTCCAAGTTTGGTTCCTTGAGGTACTCCTGCATACAACGTATTCCACAATGAAAGTGTTCCGCAAGGTAAACGAACTCTTTGTTGACGACCAGATAAAAAGCTTATGATCCAGTTGCATGTATAGTTGCTAACGTTAATTTCTCTCAGTCTGTTAATTAATATTGGATGACTAACTAAATCAAAAGCCTTTCTGAAGTCAATTAAAAATATTCGTATGTATTGCCCAGTGCTTTCCAATTGATTTATCCAATTATGTGTCATATCAAGGAGTGCGTATAGGGTGGAACGACCCGGGATAACTCCATATTGTTTGGGATCTAGACTGCTACATATTTTTTCAATAAGTTCCTTTTCCAATAAAACCTCTTCTGCTATTTTCGCAACAGGGTGTGTTATTGAAATTGGTCGAAGATCTTTTCTTACGTTCTTAACCGGCTTATTTTTCTCTAAACAGGTCACATTAGCGCATGTAAAGGGGGAAGCATCATACGTTGAAAATGAATGATTTAATAAGGCAGATATGGGAAATGCCAGTTCATAACAGTATTCTTTGAGAATCCAGGTGGGAATGGTAATGCCATGAATATCAGGACCTGTTGACTTATGAATGTTTAATGCTTTCAATTTCAGAAAAGTTTGATATTCACTGATAAATATAGGGTTTTCGTTTAAAGATGGAATCACCATATCTGATGCAGTTATAAGTTCATACTCGTTAGTAATTGTAGTAAACTCGTTATTAATGCAATTTGCAAGTGTAATCTTATCCATAGATAAAAAATTATCACCAAGTGAAAGCTCTTTTTTAGAAGACTCAACGGATATGCCACCAACTTTCTTTATTTGAGCCCACCAATCTTTTGGTTTAGATGATTTAAGATCAGCAATAACACGGTTGTAATATTCTTTGCGAGTAATTTCTAATTTGCGGTTTATAGTATTTCTGAGCCTACGATATAAAGAAAATTTCTTTTTTCGTAGGGCGTATTGCCTCTTGCTTATCAATCGGACTATTTCTACAGTTACCCAAGGTTTGTGTCGTGGATATATTTTTCGCATTTTCACTGGAAATGAGTATTCATATGCGTTGAACATAAACTTTGAAAAATTTTCCCAATTCTGAGGAAAGGAAACGTTAACATCAGTGCAAAAATTCCAGTCACGGCGGGATACTATGTTCCCAAACAATTGTAGGTTATATTTCTTTTTCACTCTATAAGATGTCATCGTCGGATTTCCACATACATATTTGGATTTTATGTACACAGATAAATGCCTACATTTACCAATACTGGGCATCGGTTGAGCTGACTCATAGAACTGGGAGAAATTAGTAAAAATTTTGTCCAAGGTACGATTTTCGTGTGTGTGAAATTTCACCATCTGCTGAAGTTGAAACTCTGCTGTAAGAAAATTTACGTTAGCTCTATTAAAGTCGCCACCAATAATAATCATGTAGTTGGAATAAGTATCATTAATTTGATTTAAAACTACACGTAAGTAATTGCGTAGACGATATTCTTCTTCCTTGCACCAATATGGATGATATAATACACCTATCATATACCCATTAATTCCCCTTGGTGACTTTTTAATATTAAGTTTTACCCACAAAGCTTCTATGTCAAGCAAATCGTCATCGATGTTAGGGTGGAAAACACAATATGGAGTAGGTGATTTAATTTGTATCATTACTCCACCACCAACTTTATCAGAAGCATTCTTTGTTCGATCATTTCTTTCAGTGACGTAACCAGGTAGGGTTACAGCACTATTACAAATTTCATAAGACAAATGTGTTTCAACTATCATTAAGATTTCTGGAAATGTAATGGCAGACACTTGGGCATAAATTTCATCAATTTTATATTTAATGGATTGCACATTTGAAAGAAATATAGAAGGTACTAGTCAATTTTCTAATTGATTACTGTTGCTTTGATTATAAGAAGGGCTAATTGATTTGATGATTTCATCAATATTTTTTTCACTTTCAATGATATGAGACTTGTAATATAGTTTAAGTCCTTTGATTTTGAGCTGTGATTTTTCGAGGCCCTTTAATACCAATTCGTATCTCAATTTCAACAACATGCGTTCTTTGGCTAAGTCATCTGGTGTAAGATCATTGCGAATAAATATTGAGGTTCCTTTTAGTTTATAAGTTGATAATTTAATTTTTCTAATATCCCAGAAACTATGAAATTTGACCACAAGTGGCCGCGGTGTAGTGCGAGATTGAATAAACTTGCCTCTTCGATAACAATCATCAAATTCGCAATCGACACCTAGGTTATATTTAAATAATTCCTTAAGTACATCACGATCAGCATGCAGTTTGTCAATTGGATTTGTGTATTCAGATTTTTCAGCCAGTCCAGAAACCAATAAAGTCAATCGACTATCATCAGTCACACGTGACTGCTGAGGAGCAGTTTGTTGTGGAATCCGTTCATGACTTATTTTCATATTGTTCTTCCAATCGTCGAGGGTAGTCTTGAATTTTTTTATATCAGTATTTAAGTTATCCATCTTGTTCATAATCATTTTGTTTTGCTCAGATTGAGAGTTTAATTGATCTATATCAAGCTTTAACTTCTCTATTTTGGATATGGTCTTTAATAGTAAAGCATTTTGTCTTTTTTGTTCTTCATTTAATTTGTTCATGTTAAATTCCGAGTTAAGAAAAGCTTCTTTCCTTTTCGCATCAGAGCAAACATTGCAGAAGGTAATAATTTGATCTTTCATTTTTAATAGCAGATCTGCTTGTGCATTGGAGAATCCGGAACAAGTCTTCTTGAGTAAATGAAAGTTTGTTTTGCAGTACACACATTGAAAGAGTTCATCTTCATTTGAAATTATTGATTTACAAGTATAGCAGGTTGTGTCATTAGTGACATTACTTGTTATTCAAAGTTAAATAAGCTATTCAAATTTCAAACCGTTCGGTTTCCCACTATGAGTTATTGTCCACGATCTTCAAAAAAGGGCTCAAGCTTGCAGCATTTTCTCAGATTTTTTCGAGTTTCTTTAACAGGTGGCATGAGTAACTAAAACGAAGTAACGCATTACGAAATTTAAATGGCTTGGTTGTAGTATGACTATTCCAACATTTTTTAGAAATAGCCGCTCGCTATTATACAGTATTGTGCGACTAACACTATTTCAACATTTCTTAGAATAGAAATTGCCCCTCACCAATATTATGGCGAGTGTTACTTGCACATTTCATAGAAATTATTGCTCGCTAGACAGAATTTCCTCTAAAAAAGTTAATTCATATACATATATATTTACCACATTTGGAATGATTCATTTTTAAATTTAGAAACACAGCAACTTAAATGAAATTTTCAATTTACCTTGCAAACTTTTGAAATAATATGCCATATTTTGTGAACTGCACAATTCAATTTTTCTAATTTCCCTAACCAACTTTCCAATTTTTAATGGGAATTCAAATGATTAATTTTATATTATAAATGTCCTAATACTATAATAAGTTATTAAGCCACAGAGTATGGCATACTCAGTATGCGTATTCGGTTGCCAATTAAAAAATTTTACCAATTATTTTTCTATTTTCTTGACCCTGCTCTTCAATTATTGTTGAATTTTAATTTTAAATTCAAGAAAGGAACATACAATATTTTCAAAATTTTTTACCATCATAAAACATTGAGTTTTATTTAAAATTTCATCTATCAAAATGCACTACGCAGAGACTTTTAGAGGATATCTGTTTACATTTCCAGTTTTGTTTGAATTATTTAGTGAGACTGTTTTCCATGAAAATAGTAGGAAAGAAAATTTTCCCCCATCTCAATTTTACTTGTTTATCTCATTGAAATTTAATGTGAGATTTCAAAAGAATCAATTCACTCCAAACAAGCGGTTTAATATTTTTTATACTTCATGCTCGAATTTAAAAATGCCATTAAATTTGCTTAGGGAATTGCAATACCAAGATATTGATGATTAAAAACAGGAATTTAGTATACAGCAGCTTTCTTTCTTAAACATTGAACTTGTATTATATAGAGTTTTAGCTTATGAACAATAATAAGCGTATTTTTCATGTTTATTTCAGTAAAAGAATATATAATTTATAAAAACAAAACATCAATATTAAATGATCAATACCATTCATCAAAATATATTTTTCTGATTGTGCGGCAAACAAAAACATTAAATCCATATCTCTTAATACCCTTTGTGTTAGCCTCAGGGTGCGACCGGTCGGGGTTTTCCGCCAACCCGAGCCGACCTTGTGGATTTTGTCATTTCTTGCTTTCATTACTTTTTTGAATCCAATTACCAAGTATTTATTATATTTTTAAATTAATAAAACGAATTTTCAATAAATTTTACATGGGATCTTAAGTTCAATGCGTGAAGAAAATCGATTTCATTTGTATTAAATGTATTTCAGGCTGTTTCTTTAAAAAAATAGGCTACTACAAAAATAGTGAATTTTTATTTGACTTAAAAAATGATCCTCATCACATAGTAAATTCTGATTTATTTGATGCTTGATACATACAAAATACATTTATAGTACACACGAGCCTATTATTAAAGAAAATGAACTAAATTAGCTTGACGACATTTTGAAGTTAAATTGGTGGCAGGTAAATTAAATCACAAATCCAAAATCACTACTTTAATATGGCTTCTACATTTAATCATGGACATCTAGATGTCTAGATGTCCATGATTTAATAAAGCAAAATCACACCCGCTGTCCTAGTTAGTTTCAGAAGGGAACAATAGTTCAGGAATCATATTTAAAAATAAGTGCACTTATTGCAATAAGTTATTTTTTTAAAATTGGAAAGTGCACTTATTTATTTTTTAAATATTTAATAAAAAATAATAGTGCACTTTATTTTTTAACACCCCTGATTGTTTCTGTTTTTGCAAAGTAAGCCAAAAATATAACAAATACAGCAATCAAGTGTGCAGTAATATTATGATTTTCTTTAAGAAATCACTGTGATAATAATTATTTAACATTAATGCATGAAAGTAGTGCACCTCTTTAACGCAAAAGCAATAATAAATGTGATAAATGTTTGGTCCGCGGGAAAGTAACTATTTTCACTGAACCGTATTTTAGAAATGCAACCAATGCTACAAAAACATTACACAATAACAATAATATTTATTAAAAAATATTGTTTAAACAGTAGTGGACGTATATGTCCACTCAGCCAGGTTAAGTTAAGGTTAAATGATACATTTGCAGGTTGCAGGTGAAGAAACCATTTGACCCAACTCTACCCGGCCCTTCCTGCAGGTTGACCCAACCGCTCGAAGCCCTAGTTAGTCTAAATAGTAAAATAAATCCAATTGTCACAGATTGCCAGAAATTCTTCTTGGTAGAAATGAATGTAGAACTTATTTAGCATAACACATATGACTCAGTGGAATATCTCAAACCAAGCATAATGTCAAGCCTGAATGTTGTGAAAACTCCATCTAGACCAAATCCAAATACTTAGGCTTTATTTGCACTAAGATTTAGTGAACATAAACATAGTGTTAATTGCAACTAAGTGGTGACTTTATATATAATTACTAATTTCCAAGTTATGAATATGAGCCATTAAAACAATATATCACAAATACCCAGCAGGAAATGAAACTACATTGAAAATGAAATCCAAACCATTTAAAGCACTACTTTTGATACTCTCTGCACCTGTATGCAAACCAAGACTTTGAAGCCCTATTCAAATAACCCAAAACTTGATCAGTTAGCTTCCAATAGAAATCATGCAAATATTTTTGATATTTAGATTTTAATTTTCAACCCTCCATTATTTGGAAACAACCATTGCTTGGTGAGTTCAAGATACATTTTCAATCAGAAACCAAAGTCGAATGTTTTCTTTCAAAATATTGTTGCACAACAAAAATATAATTTTTTTACACATTAAGATGTTATATGTTCGCTAAATTTAAACAATCAATATTTCTAAGTTGGAAAATATGAATTCGCTAAAATAATTATATTTATTTGGGATATTTTAGGCACAATAATGACTCTAAGTCAACAAATCTGAAGAAGTAAAATATATAGTAAATGCTTAAATAATTAATCATGTAGATATATTATTTGTACCGTATTTCGAAATCTCATGTTATTATCAATTGCAAAGCAGGACATCCATAAAGTTCAAGGCATTTTCTATTTTTGAATAAATTTATTTTTTTAATTCCAGGATGAAAATTGTTTTCATTAAGAAGAAATAATCAAATTTGTACTTTTAAGTGGACAAGAATCATGTTCTTATTGCAGAATTGAGCAATTGTTTTCTAAGTAATATTTTATGGGCAAACTGTATATTAATAGCATAAACAAAAACTTTATAAATAAATATATAACTACACTTAATAGCTTGAACCTGAATATGAGAAAAATGATGCTTGCACAAAATGCAAGTACAGCAGACTCACGATTTTATGAACTAGACCTTTGCGGTACCTCAAATTTTTACTCCCGGTCCCGAAAAGAAAAATGGTCCCGATAGCTTTAGTCCCGGTCCCGAAATCGATCCCGGTACTGAAAACTACAAGTACTAAGAAAATAATGAATTTAAAGTAAATTTATCAAAAATATATTGCATAATACAATAAAAGGATTAAGATACTTTATTTCAATTTCGCAGAACCAAAATTTCATTAACGTTCGCATGATCAAGAGAACTGCGTCTATCTGTGACTGTTAGGTCTGCACAGCTGACCGTGGCCTCGGAAATTGCTTTGGAGCCTTGAATGCCCAAATAGGATCGAGCAATTTGCTCAGTTTTGCATAGGGTGCATTTCTCTAGAATGCTAAAATGTCGAAATCATTGACGAAATTTAGTGCGGAACACTCTATTAAGTAGAGTGAATATTCATCCTTCTGAGTAGCACTGAAATCAGGATTGGCTACTTGCAGCATGCAGTCAATTTCTTCTTCACTATCTGAATAAAAAAGTCGCATTATCGATTAATAGTGTTTCGTATGGAGCATTTTTCCAAAATGCTAATATGT
>CABFPE010000107.1:1463761-1484065 GCA_900660155.1 Hofstenia miamia
AGTTGAAATACGCACTCATCAGTTATCCAAACATCTTCAAAAGTGTAGTCTTTCCAATCTTTCACGAAATTTAATCTTTTTTCTTGATGTTCTTTTGTAATCAGAAGTCGATTTTTTCTGCCAATTTTTGTAACTCCACTTTTTTCAGTGTTCTCTGAACTGTGGTTTCATGCACAGAGATGTCGGCTTCAGTTTGAAGTCGGTTTGCAATTTTTTTCCCAGAAATATAGGGATTTTTGAGAGCAATTGCGACTGTTTTCTGAAGGAATTTTCCAATAATTTTTCGAGGGCGTCCACTTCCTTTTCTTCTTTTGAGAAATTCTCCTTGTCGAATTTTTTTCAGCTTTCGAAAATAAGTTGATCGAGAAATTTGCGATGTCGCAAAGGCGTTTTCAAGCTGTTTCAACGTTTCCATTCCGAAGAAATCAAGTAGAAACTTTGCAAAGCAAAACAATTTGTTTGCTAAGTGTTTTCAAATAATTATCAAGTACCAGTTTAATTAATTAACTTTTTTGTTTGACCATTTTAAAGTTCACAAAATTCTCGTTGTCTTTTATTTTACTAGGTTTCCTCTAAAACGTCTCAATACGTTTCCACAAAGCGTTAAAAAATAGGTGTTCAGTCTCATTTTTTTTTTGCAGCCAACTATAAAAGTACAAATTGAAATAGACATTTTTACTAACACTACTTATAAAATTTAGTGGTGAATCAAAAACTATGTCTAGAGTAGTAAGAGACGGGCTAAAGAAGGTTCCATTACTACACCCCTGAAGTGACCGTAACACCAATGACTATTTGGCATAGCGTAATGAGAAGATTTTATAGAACGCTATCTAGTGATGAAATGAATTTGACAAAATTAAATTAAGAAAATTTATTTTTTGATGAAATTTTTATTTTTAATTTCTAGTATTTGGGCAAAGTGATATTATTGATGATAAGAAATGTTTGTCAAAATTAAAGTGAACATTATAATTTTAAAGAGAGTTTCTTGCTAATATATGTGACATTGTTAGCTGACTACCCAATAAACATTTTTGGTTTAAGTAACGTTTCACTAACGTTGATTTTGTGACATAAAGGCGTTGCAGAAACGTTGA
The DNA here is from genome assembly GCA_900660155.1 of Hofstenia miamia. NCBI lineage: Eukaryota > Metazoa > Xenacoelomorpha > Acoela > Hofsteniidae > Hofstenia > Hofstenia miamia. Next base: position 1,464,862 of record CABFPE010000107.1, read on the forward strand.
ATTTGGAGCAAACTGGTTGCTTGAACGTGTTCATTACCGTCACAGCAATGTTGCAAGAACATTGAATTCGCAACTTCACTTATAACTCAGAGTGTCAACGTCTTTTAACGGTTTATAACAGTTTGGTATTAATTAATTCATTTTACAACAATAAATAATGACACCATAAAATTATAAAAGAATACTTTATATTCCAGAGATTAAATGCTTTTTAAATTTTTTTTAGATTAAATTACTAAGAAAGAATCCTAGAATTGATATTTTATTACATTACTAAAGATGTAATTATTAAATTGTTAATCATATTTTTTCATTGGAAATGTGATATATATTCATTAGCAATTTGGTCATAATTTTGGCCAATTTTATTTAAATTAAAAGTTTTGATTTTGAATAGAATTTGAAATAGGTTTTTTGAATATACATAAATAAAAGAATATAAAGTAAAGGGTAGTTTGGCTAATTTGCAGACAATTCTTAGTTAGTGCTGACACTTTGCATAAATTATTCCTACATACCTTTGATTATGTAGTATTGAAATTATTTATAAGTTAAAAGTTTTGCTTTTTGGACAAATTATTGACGTAAATTAATATAATTAATTGGTTTTCGTATACTTAGTTCCAAATATAAGTATAAACATATACATATTTTTCTTCTTGAGCTGTTGTTGAATACTAATTAAATTTGGTCGAATTTTGGTGGCAAATACAACGTGTAACGTGTTTATTTCAAATTCAACCAAAATTCAACGTTGCTACAAACCAAAAATGTTTATTGTGTAATTAGGCGTTTACATCGCATTTTGTGTTAATACATTGCTGACCAATGATATCCATAAAAATTCCATACGTTTCTATTGCTTAGCTAGCCTGTGTACAAAATTTTTAATTCGTTTCTCTAGATATTACATGCAAAGGGTTGCATTTAGTTTTTTCAAATATTTTGTTACTTCATTGTAAAATATTCCACACGTTCTAATGATTAACATCCATAATTGTTGCAATTAATTCATTTTTCAGGGTCTATACATTGCATGCAAAAGGTTAAATTTCTTTTTTTTCAAATGCGCTGATATTTCATTGTAAAAATTCAATGTAATTAATTCGTTTTTGTCTAATATCCAATATACAAAAAATATTCGCCATACTTAAACATTACAGGTATATGAAATATAGACTTACATGATAAGAAAAATTATTTGAGGAGGTGCATTGGAAAAATTGCTGTCTTTCAGAGCTGCAACTATAATTGGCTCAGTTTACTTCTCTAAACCTACAACATCGGACTTGTCAAAGAGCCGAGCTGCCAACGAGCCGAGCCGAGCCGAGCTTGAGCACAGTATTTTGATATACAACGAGGCCAAAAAGAGCCTATTTTAGGCAAAGTAAGTTTATAGTTCTGCTTGTTAATTTGAATTATGGAGATTTTTCTTATTTTTTGCGGTCAGTATGCCTTTCCTATAATCGTACTTAAGAAATGTTTATTAAATAATAGGAAGAGCTATGTAAAAAATTCTTTGAGCACAATATTTTTAAAAAAATACCGAGCTAAAACGAGCCTCATTCAAAGATTTTATGTGGCGAGCCGAGCTGAACTTACGCAAAATTTAAAAGAGGCGAGCCGAGCTTGGAAATGTCGACTCGTTGACAAGTCTTTACAACATGTATAGTAAAATCTTTATAGCTCATTATAATAATAACCAAAATATGCAAACATTGCATACAGGACATATGTGTATGTTTGATCACTGGTGAATATTAAAGCCCTAGGCCTAATTGAAAAACAGTGACAGCAAATGTGCCCATGGCGGTTTTATAATGTTGGTTCACTCTAAAAAAACTAAGATGATGCAAGAATTTATATATGGGTAATAACAGCAATAAAAATTGTCATTTTTGATTTAATAAAAAATGTAGACAATGAAAAACTACTGTCAGTAAAACACTAGGACTACTTGCAATAGAAAACAATCAATTTTAGAACATTTTAAACAGTTTCCTATTATATACTTTTTGATTTTTCATAGATAGTTATTTTTGCCATTGCTTTTTTCCTGTCCTAATTATAAACGTCCCTAAATCTTAAGCTTGAGGTTGACAAAATGAAAAAAAATATCTCTCAAGCAAAGCTAAATATTGCACAGTATATTGGTTACAAAGCAATTTCAACTTCAAAATTGATTTTGATTGCTTAGTTTAAACGATTTTCAGCAAAAACTACAATATTTTTAAAACTTAGGGTCATGAAATGCATTTTCAGTGTCAATTTTAGAAACTTTTGAAAAATGACGTGCTTCTTCACCCTGCTTTTGATCACTCAGTAATAACAACTGAGATGCCTCCCTACCTCATCAGAATATCCTGCATACGTTCCTGAAAAATATGATAGTAAGTTGAGATTAACTAGGCAAAATTATGATTTAACACCTTGTGTTATATTGCACTTTGTTGATTCTTCTAAAGTATTTGATAAAAATCAGGTGTTAATGTATTCTCAAGGCTAGAATTCGAAATACATTAAGATTAGAAAAACGAAATTTAAATGTAGACTTTCTGAATTGAAAAGCAAAAAGTTATATACATGTAAAACTATTCAGAAGTAATAATAGATTTTCTTCAAAATCAAATTAGGCTACATTAAAACACACCTCTATTCATTTTTTTGCAAGAAAATGTAGAAAGAAATGAAATTATTAATTACTGCAATTTAGAAAATGAATATATTACAAAATCAGCTAAATTGTTATTTTGCTACTTCGGAGAAAAATTTCTCGGGGAGAGATGCAACGCATCAACAAACCCGGTTAGCTGGGCCCCAGGCTATCTTTTTTAGAAATAACTTAGATCAAAGTCCACCCATGCAAATGTGAAAATTTTTTGGTAATTATTTAATCAAGGCCATTATGGAAAATTTTAAGTTACTTTGTAGTTGACTATATTATTATATATTTTGATTAAAGTTTGTTTATTTAAATAATTTATGCCATTATATAGTTATAATATATTAGCTTAAATAAATTTGAGCAATTAGAATTTTATTTGAATTGTCATCAATACCTGTCAGGATAGGCGCCGCGAGCGGGGGGCAAGAGGGGGCAGCTGCACCCTTTCATGTTGAGTTGATTGAATTAACTAGAATTCTATCAAATAGAAATTCCGAAATTTTTTAGTAATATTTGATTTAAATACATTTTAATTAATTTTTAATTCTGATGTATATAGATAAATTGTGAATTATACTATTAAGAATACATAAAATGCGCATTAATTTTTTGGTGAATAAAAATTTTTTTCTAGATCGTTATAAAAAGTCTTTAAATCCTTAACGCTTAAACAATGCTAACATAAATTTCAGATAAACGAAGTATGGAGTAACAAAGTTACCCTAAAAAAGCCTAAGACTGTATAAATCGATTTTTACATATGAAAATTTGTAAATTTCTTCTTTAGCTTTTAAGCAAAAATAATTTTCAGATGCTTTGCCTAAAAATCTTATTTAAATTTGCAGGATATTTTTACAATTGAAGCTTTTGATACAAGAATTGGAGGTAGAGTAAATTTATAACCGCTACCTCCCCAAGACCCACATTTTCAAGAAGCTTGGTACGCTGACGACAAACAATACTTTGAATGCATTTGGCACAGACAATAAAATTTCAGGCTGAATTCGAACTTCCCTTTTTCCCCGCAATCTTTTCAATTAGTTTTGTCTGCAGTAAACACGCAATAGAAAAAGAAAGAGGAATTTAGTCAGGGGATAATATGTTTATATATATATATATATATATATATACATGTATATATATATTATATATAAAATTCAAATTCCTGGAGTTCTAAAATGGATATAGCCTTTTTCTGAGATTGTCTTCTTCAGGTAGCAACTAAAATATGCAGAAATTTTAGCATACAAAATCCAAAAACTAAAAGGACTTAGAATTTCACAATATAGATGTTGTTTGGGTACGAGCTAAATGAATATTAAAAAAACTTTCATGAAATAATAGCATTAAGGTTTTCAAGCATGACATTACTATAAAAAACTAGCAATCATCCTAAAGCAAAAGTTATAAGCGGATTAATGTTGGGGTAACAAAAGGAATGATTTTCCTAATTTTCAAGTCCCTTTTCTTTCGACATCAAATGCGTGCTTTTACATCCCGAGAATTTATGAAAGGGGTTTTTGGGATTATTTTCAATGTCCGAGTATTGGATGGACAGATCTGATTTGGTTTGTCACATTTTTTGTTTTTTCATATAGTTTTCTACATTTTCTAAGATACTATTTAGTTTTCATTAATTCCAAGGTAGTTGTTTTAAGCATGTTAACATTAATATCATTCCATATTTGAATGTTTATTAGAAATTTAAATTTGAAATTATCAATACTCTCATTATTCTAAATTAATATCTAATGATTGAATCAGTTATTAAGACATACGAGAATACACATTTGGTTTGAATTTTAAGCCTAACAGATTTCAAATATTTGCCAAATCCTCTTTTTGTAATTTTCCTTCTGCAATAACTACTGTTGATTCAAGTAAGGAACATGAAATATTTTCTTAAATTTGCATTATCATGAAAAGTTAATTTTATTTAAAATTCAACCTGGCAAAATTGACTAAGAACATGTGTTTACATTTCAAATCTTTGTTTGAATTATTTAATTAGTCTATTTTCAATGAAAAAATAACAGGTGAAATTTACTTGTTTACGTCAAAGAATTTTAATAAGAAGGTTCAAATGAATCAATTCTTAATGTCATTAAATGGCTTAAGCATTGCAATGTCAAGATGGCAATGAGTTGATGTGACTTGTATCAAAATTCAAGCATACTGCAGCTTTCTTTCTTAAAAATTGCAATTGATATAGTTAGAAATTTCATATAGGAAATACATGAACTTGCGTTGACCCTGACTTAACATAGTCATCTACATGAGAAAAGTCAATGCAACTCTCAGAGATTACCAAAATTCTTCGTGGTTAAGATGAATACACGCTTTATATAATATAATAAGTATGGAACTTTGTCATAAAGGGAACGTGCATAAGGTGGTTCATATATAGTTTTGGAGTTTACTAATAATTCAGCGTACTCTATTAGGCTATTAACTTGAAGTACCCAAGGCAAACATATCAAGCCCAAATGAAATTCCATCTAAACTAAATTCAAAATTTTAAACTACGCAAAGATTTTGTGAAGCAGTACATGGTGCTTAATATAGATCTAATTGATAATTATTATAGTAAATAATTGCATGCATTGAATTATAAGCCATGAAAACACTAAATTCAAAATAGCAAATAGGAAATGATATAAAATTGAAAATGTGATTGAAGACATTTGAAGAAACAAGATTTTTCATTGAAAAAAATTCTTATTTGCATGTTATTCTGGCACAAAATAAGTTTTAGCAAAATTTTGAATCTTCATCATTGCATGAGCGGACCCATCCTCATAGATGTTTCCAAGTAAAAAGCTTTCAATATTTCTTAAAATGTTTTAAGAATGCGTAAAAATTGATTTGTTATGTAAAAGCAAGTCTAGAGGAAATAGGGTTAAAAACTAAAGCGATGAAATGCGCTTTTGCGGTATATTTTTTCAAAACTATAAAAATTTCAGAGGAATCGCCTTGCTTTTTGGTCACTGCACTTGATCACTATTGGGATTTCTCCCGCAGAAAATTCTAGTTACAAAATGAGGAATAACTTGATATTCTCATTCAAATTGTAATTTTTGGTAAACATAAATATTTTGATCGGATATCTTTCAATTTAGGTTAAATTATAAGAATATTGAAAAATTTATCCACATTTTTTAACATAACTTCAAACAATATTCCATAGCATCAAGATGGGCTAATAAATAGCCTAAATGTGAAAAAATTTCTTCAGGCTCATATTAATCTAAATTCAGAAAATATTTGTTTCTAAATTTCAATTGCGCTTCTATATTTCATCATTAACAGACATATGAACAAAAAAGTCAGTGATGCGCCTCTTGACGATCCTACGCTATTCTGCAGTTAAAATTTCGTAATTGAATATTGGTGTGTAAGCATAATACGTTTTTAATTGAATATTAAGAACTCTCTTACTAGTTAATCTTTATGCTCAGCAATTCACTTTAGTACAAATTTTCAACATTCAAGCTCGTATATCAACAGATGTGTCTATAGCTCATGATTTCCAAAATTCCTATTGGCCTTGGAAAAGTAAATACAAGGCTGTTTAGGATAAATATTTTAGAAAACTGACCTACCAGGTGGTTCATATTCAGATTCCATGTGAACTGGAAGGTATTGAATACTTGTACCATCAAATCGTTCAATTGTCGCGACTATCTTTAAGACAAGAGTTGTAAGGCACAAACCTACACAAAATACTGTGAATAAAACTACAATAGCTAAACTTAGTATTGATCTGCAAGATTCCATTTCGTTTGAAGTACACAAATCTAAAATTAAACGCAATTAGAGATTTGCTTGTAAATTTTTCATAGTGGTAGAAAACAGGAGAACAACTAGAATAAGAGGCCTCCCAATGAATGCAATAGTGTTTACTTTTCAAATTTAAAAAGTTTTGAGTAGAATTATGAACACGTAGGTGAAACAATGTAGTGCATGCAAGCAATACATTATTTAAACACTTAAATGCAATGAATAATAAAATGATAATAAAATAAAAAAATTTAAATATAATACATTCTGGAATTTTTACCATATGACGCTATCTAGCGAATTTTGAAAATAAAAATTTCGTCTAATGACTAATATTACATCGTTATTATTTGCATGACGTTTTGATTTTACCATCTAATTCAAGTAACCGAAAATTTTAAATTTAAAGCAAATTCTATGATATTAAGCCGTTGAAAAATAGGCATGCATGTAATTATGCCGTATTTAGATTTAAATAAAAATTCTTAATATGTGCACTTTTTGGATTTGAATAAATAACTACAATGTTATATATTGAATTTTCATTGACTAAAAAATTCTTCAAATTAAAGCTATGGCTCTAATGATAACAGGAAATTTCAAAATTCATGTTAAATGCCGCTATAAATAAATAATTGAGTTGATCAATATTCACCAATAAATTCCCACATTAAAATACTATTAGTTTTAGGGATTTCTGAAAAAATCAACTTGAAATGTACTGAGAGTACCTCAGTTACTTCCATCAAACATTATTGAAAATGAATGGAATTCGTAATGACGAAATTATATATAAGATAAGGAAAATTAAATAACAAGTCATCAAGTTTTTAAACTGTTTTCACCAAATCTAAGTACTTTATAAATAGCTTTCCATAAGCATTTTCTCTTAATTCTAATCTGCCAATTGTGGCTTTAAAGTATCAAATCACTTAATCTACATTTTCAAACAATTTTGTTGGAATTTGGGAATCCTTGGAGTTGGACACATTTATGGGCAAATGTGCTTCCTTGCTATGGTGAATATTCATGTAGTGGAGGTATTTGAAAGAATTCACTTTTTCCAATGGAAGACGTGATTTTTGCAAAATGTCAATTCTTTCATCCCTAGTGTTCAGATAATGAAGCGGTCTAAATCCCATTGAAGCAGCAACTTGTTTTCTCTAAATGGACCACTCAAGTCGCATCCAGGTGCACCGGAAAGTGAATGATGAAAATGAAGGGATTCTCTATTCAGTGGTGTTTTCAGAGATATCTTTATAATTCTGTGAAACCATATATATTTGCATTGCAACAAATGGCTGGTCTAATTAGGGCAAAGACTAAAATGTATATTACTATCTTACAAATAAATAATAAAGCTAACTAGTTTACTTGACCATATTATTTAAAAGACTAAATTATATTACTACAGGTCTATGCTTTTGCATTTACACTAAAATTACTAGTATCATATAGCACAATATGCATTTTTAATAAAGTTAGCAATTTCAAATGCTCGACTATAATTTTTAACAGATTTATTTTATCAATGTAAGGACATTTAGAGAAAACGAATTTATATATGGTAAGTATCAGGAATTTTTTCATATTGTGGAAAGTGTTTTTATAAATGACCTAAATAAGTTTTAAAGTTGGCCTTTAATTTCTCAATCCTGAATAAACATAAATAAAATTGTGACACATTGTCTATATTGTATGTTGAAAATGTCGACAACGATATTCTTGGAGTCAACACACTTTACCTAGAAAATCTGGCGTTTGGCGTGTACTAGTTGCACGTCTCTCTGTCACTGTTTTTTGCGTTTTTTTGCTTTTTGCTTTCACCTTGCGTTATCTGTTTCCCTTCTTGCTTTCCTGTCACGTCTAGTTATTTTTCCTTTCCCTTCATATTTTATTTTCCTTTCCTTCACGGTTTTCTCCCTCCCACTTCATCCTGACGATTCCTCCCCTCCCGCAGTTTGTTTTTCACCCACCATCAACCGCAAGTTTTTCATTTTCATTTGTATCTACTTTCAATTTTATAAAATGTCGTCCTATGTCCAAGCCGTTTCCTCGCCCAAACGCGCTGTTGGTGCTCCTCTCACATTGCAGGCTCCAGAAAACATCAAGGAATTGAGCTTTGACAGCAGCAAGTTCCAAAATCTCACTGCAACGTTCATACTGCCAGCTCCACCAGTAGGTCAAGATAGGACTCTTTTCTTTCGCGAGGCATACAACCAACTTGGATCCAAAATCTGTACCATAATCAAGAATGTTAACCCAGAAGCTCTCAACAAGATTCAAATTCCCGTACTCTGGTCACTCCTCAAGGCTTCTGCGAGCTCTACAAGTAATTGGCTCACCAGATGTCGCAGAAGACATTGCTGTCCTCTTTGAGAACCCGATCGAAATAGCAGGAAAATCACTTGTGCCAACGGAAATTGAAAAGAAGAGAGTATCACTAGTAGGCAAGAATGAATTTCCCAAAGTTTTTCGTATCAACATGTTGAACTTTCCAGCTACGTGGGAACCAAATGATCAGTTTGCACTTCTTCAGTGCCGTTCTGGCCTAAAAGACGTAGGAAATAACAAGAGCCTTGAGCACAGAAACAACTTCAACAGTGTGCAGTCAACTGTGTCAGTTGAAATAAAGAATTGGCTTGAACAATCAAACTTGCATAATTGGAACGAAGCACTCAAGGAACAAGGCGGGTTTGAAGCAGTGGAGGACCTCCGGATCATATGCGACTGCCCTGCAATCACTATCTGCTCAACGTGTAATTATACAGGACACTCGAAATGCTATAATCATTTGCCAGTGCCGCAGTGGGCCAACGATGTTTGGGCTGCATACAAAGCCGCAGGGCTGGAAGAGAGAATGCAGCGTTTTGAAAAGAAACTGGATGAAGCAGAAGAACGCAGCCGACAAGCTCAGACATCAGAAGAGGTTGATACGATTCCAGCAACACCGACGCCCAGTCCAAAAAATCAAGATTTTATTAAACTCATCACAATAATTTCGACTAAAATATGATCAATTTAGTAGTTAACTTTGATTAGGAAAATTGTTCTAATTTGTGTTAAATCGCGGTACAATTGTTAATTAATTTGATTCGAAAACATGCATGTCTCATGTGACACAAGACATAAGACACTCGAGAAAATCAAAATCTTTTGATATTCTAATGTTTTTCAAGTGCTCTACTTGAGAGGTTGAATGTCGCGTGTTTTGGGTGTTTAGACGTGACATTCGCTCATTGAAAACACAAGACATGCATGTCTCATGTCACGTGTAAACGGGGTATNAAGGGAAAACTCTTAGTGATTTTTGTAATTATAGCGACTCAGATACATCGAATGTTTTTGACAAAGCATCAAGTTATTGGAAAATTTCATTATATTGCATCCAAAATACACTTCAAAAACTACGCACTTCTAAAGTGCGTCCATATTACAAAACAATAATGTATAAGGTTATTCTCAATCGAATTATAAACCGCGATAAATTGTTTTATTCCAGATTAATTGAGACTCCCTTATGTAGATTATATAATCTTAAAATGAGAACCCCGAGCACCTAATATTTCACTGTACAGCCAGAATAGCACTTAAACCCACAGACTTTCATAGATATTCTGACTTAAATAACACATCAAATTATTATGAAACTATCGAATATATAATAAAAAGCATTGGCCTACCTAAGGACCAAATAACGTATAGGAGGATTTTTTACGCATTTTATGCATGTATATATATTTTAACTAACCCGTAAAACTTTTTTAGATAATCGACCGGTCCTTTTTTAACGCCTCAGTAAGTATGTGTGAATGAGTGTCTATTTAACTTATTACTTTCATTTAGATTTTGGTTTGTTTTTTGTTTAGTTTCTTTGTTTTGTCCGTGTGTTCATTTATTGTTTAGTTTTGTCCATACCTCTGTTACCTTTTCGTGTGTCCATGTCTACTTGTTTCGTCCCTTGTAAATATTTAACTTTGTTTTTAGGAGCTTGCTGGAAGTTTCCGTTTTTGTTGGTATAATACTCTTCGTTTAACTTTATTTTAATATTTAGTAATAGTATGGTCTGTGGATGGTGACGGGAAAGAGGCATTGTAGTGTTTTTCGGTACAGTGATGACAAAAGAACTTGCACAAGCTTCTTATATTCTGAGTACCATTTATGTGTAGAAAAAATAAAAAAAAGAAAAGCTGTGAGGACATGGTTTTCAAGTGAGAATTGATTTTTCCATGTGAATGATGAGAAAAGCCCCATTGAAAATGTGTTTGTGCTATAACATAACAAAATGCTAGATAGCTAGCATGCAAAAATTAAGCTTGTATTTTTTGCTGAATATTATAAATATATTATTCTTTATGGTCAAAATAATTAAATAATGTTTCAAATTTAAGTATACTGTACCACTGATTTTTTCTATATATATATACAGTACTGGCCAAAAGTTTGGGAACACTTTCCAAATTTAGAAATTTCCGTATTTTTCACTAAAAAACGCAATGTAGAAACAATATAATAACACAATGTAGAAACAATATGATAACACCGTGTAGAAAGTAAATAGTAAATTCAGAAAAACTCACTATTATTTTGTGTGTCCGCCATTATTGGCCAAACACGCAGCAATGCGATTTGACATTGACTCGACCAGCTTTCTACAATAATCATCAGTAATCTCTGTGCACCATACCACTTTAATTTGCTCCTTCAGATCGGCGAGTGATGTGCATTGGCGCTTCCTCAGACAGTTTTTGATGTGATGCCAGCAATTTTCATTGACGTTGAGGTTTGGGAGTTTCCCGGCCAGTTCTCACAACTTTGGCGCTGTGGCAAGGAGCACCATCTTGTTGTAGTACAGATGTTCCACGAAGCTGCATAAACAGAAACTTTCTCCTGAATTATTTTGAGGTAGGCCTTGGCTGTAACTGTATCGTTGTGAGGAACAAAATGCAGACCAGCACGCCCATTCGCAGTTATAGCACCCCAAATCATCACAGAAGGTGTAAACTGTGTTGAATCTTTGGTTTCTTGGTCGTTGAACGTGTGGCCAGTATGATGTAAACTGGCAAATCTTGGATTCATCACTACACATTACTTGATGCCACATCTCAGGGGTGTAGTGTTGGTATTGGCTGCAGAAGCGCAACCGGTCTCGAATATTCTTTGAACACAATCGGGGTTTGGCTGTCGGTTTGCACGATGGAAGTTCAAAGAAAGTATTCAATCGACGCCTAATGTTGCGTGTTGATACATTCTGCACTACCGCACCTAGATTTGCTTTAACTTCAGAAGATGAAAAGAATGGTTGATTGATGACGTAATTGTGAATGAGACGGTCAGTCTGAGGGGTTGTCACTTTTGGTCTTCCAGACTGCTTGCGAGAGAAAAAATTTTGCAGTTTGCTGATAGCGAGTAACACTTCTGGATACCGAAGATACTGACACGCCCATTATAACAGCTATAGTTGGATAATTGTACCCTTCCTCGTACAAGATATGAATTTGAGCACGCTTTGTTGGTGAAATTTCACTACCACGGACCATATTTCAAAATATAATGATAGTGCTTTTTCAGTGAAAATGTATTGGGTGTAAATCTAAGTTGTGTTAATTTGATTGGCTAAATGAATCTGTTGTAAATTCTAAGAAAAAACTGGGAATTCCAGGAATTTTGCGAAGTTTCCAGGAAATAGCATAAAACGCGCCTTAGACAGGTTACTGTTCCCAAACTTTTGGCCAGTACTGTATATATATATATATATATATATATATCAAGGACAACTACAGATAAGGACACCCATAGTCGAAAATACTTTGAAATTTTTAAAGAATCTTTAAAGTTTCCTGAACATTTTTTTGCAAGAAATTGGAAAGATTTCAAAGATTTTTTAAAGAAACTTTGACGATATTAAATTATCTTATAGGAACTTTAATGATTTTAAATGTTTTTACAGAAACTTTAAAGATTATAAATATTCTTAAAGGACCGGTAAAGTTTATTAAATATTCATAAAAAAATTAAAACAATTTAAATAGTCTTAAAGCAACTTCCAAAATTTTACATTAAAAGTAAAATCCACAAAATATTCTCTTATAAAATAATCTTAACAAACAAAATTACTACTACAAAATTTGTAAAAAAACATAAAAATACAGATAGTAAATTTATTCTGTTTTGAAAACAGCAGTGCTTCTCTATAGGCAGGAAATCATCATATAAAATAATCTTATCAAACAAAATTATTATTACAAAATTCGTAAAAAAAACATAAAAATACAGATAGTAAATTTATTCTGTTTTGAAAACACCAGTGCTTCTCTATAGGCATGAATATCATCTTATAAAATAATCTTACCAAACAAAATTATTATTACAAAATTTGTAAAAAAACATAAAAATACAGATAGTAAATTTATTCTGTTTTGAAAATACCAGTGCTTCTCTTTAGGCATGATATCATATTTTAAGTCGTCTCCAAGTTTGTTTTAAATATAATGTGCATTAACCCGTTTACAATCAATGTTCCTCTAGAGGAACAAATTATAATCATGGTATTTTTACTTTGTAGATGCGATATTATATGAATGCTATTTATGGCCGAATGAAATACATACGAAGGGTATAATAGGAAGATATTTCACACTATCNGTCTGAGGGGTTGTCACTTTTGGTCTTCCAGACTGCTTGCGAGAGAAAAAATTTTGCAGTTTGCTGATAGCGAGTAACACTTCTGGATACCGAAGATACTGACACGCCCATTATAACAGCTATAGTTGGATAATTGTACCCTTCCTCGTACAAGATATGAATTTGAGCACGCTTTGTTGGTGAAATTTCACTACCACGGACCATATTTCAAAATATAATGATAGTGCTTTTTCAGTGAAAATGTATTGGGTGTNGTATAATAGGAAGATATTTCACACTATCGATCTCTCGCTGGCATATGCCTAAATCTGACAATTTTTCAGCAATTTTTGATGTGCACCAAAATCAATCGGAATGATGCGAAAACAGAATTACTTTGAGTTCTCAAATGTTCACATACATTGATTGTGCCCAGAACTAATGGAAATACCATATAGGTGACCCACGTCTACTTTCAGTTGGGACAATTATTCAATTTTTCAACATGTTCCTCTAGAGGAACATTGGTTGTAAACAGTATCATTTTTTCCTGCAATCAAAAATTTAATGAGCTTCAATTTCAACAACCATTTCATTGCATGTATCTAGATGGATGTCTCTTATTTCAAAATTGCAGTTGTTGCTCATTTTTCGAACACTATTTCCAGGTACTTGGTTGCACTTTCAGTTTCTTTCGTTTCAGTCGAGGCGGAACAACGGGGATTTTGTGTTCTTCAAGTGTTTGTTCATCAGCATGATGATGTATCTCCAACGTTCCGGCGACATCATAAGGTAAATCAAAGTCATTATTGACACAGTCCTCGTCAATAAACTCCTGGTCCGTGGCATCACCATCTCCTCCTTCTGGCGATAGAATAACAATGTCGCCTTCATCTTCGCTATCAGATTGTATTACAAAATCACCGGCCTCTTCAACTGTCAATGCTTTGCGGTGTCTGGGCATTGTTCAAGAATAGATATTCAAAAGCTCACGTTCAGTCTTCGATCGTAGCGCAGATATGACGATATTGTGTTGTGATGTGATGCAAGTATAGATGCAGCGATACCAAAATGTCGCAGTTCCCTAATGCGTTGTCGACGGCGCTTCGCAACCAATCACAGAAGTTCTATTGTCTATTTGCTGCAACGGAGTTGTAGCAATGGTTTTGTAGCATGATTTTGTGAAAAGGAATTCATGACCCGAAAATAGATTTGACCCCAATTACAACCATTGTTCCTGTAGAGAAACATGTTGAAAAAGCAGCTTTCAGCAATTTTTACCATAAGAATCTAATAGCAACCTCTACTTGTCATTGGACTAGATTTACACGTCAATCTGACAATTATTTCTTGTAGCGGTTGTAAAATGGTTAAATATAAAATAGTAGGCTATTGAGAATATTCTTTAATATTACAATTTAATTTTTGTTAAGTGGCGGCGTAATGGCGAATAATAAATTTGAAATGAATGAGGAATTACATTGAATTGCTTCAAAATTATTCGCAGGTAATGCGTAATGCACACATGATTAACGTCGTTCTAATGTATTCCAGTGAAAACACAAGAGAAACAGAATAAAATTATTATTTTTATTTAGAAATATGTCAACATCAATTTTGAATATTTGAGTTTAAGTTTAGTGTAAATGATATTCCAAAAATCACAAACTTGCTGCAGTTTGAATTTTGACTTCCTTGACATTGCCAATTCTATAGTTGGTTTTGTGCAATTTGAATAATGCTTCTTTGTAAAATCATGCACCATATTTCTGTAAAAACCAAAGTTTTCCTTGGTCTTATTTTGAATTTTATTTAGTGTAGAAAACTTCAGTAGTCTTGAATTCTTGAATTTTCTTACAATTCCATTACTAGCTGTATGTAAAGAATGCGCGAGTACAATATGTGCAGTAATAACCATCAATGCTGACTTAATGCATTGAAAAACGACGCGAGAAATTATTCCCTAGTCTAACAAACTTTGTTATACTTAAAAATATTTATGAAAATTGTAAAAACTTTGTGAAAAATTAAGAAACAATTAAAGTACTTCTATAGTATATCCAATTTTTTTTACAAAGTTTAAAGTACTTGATAAAAAATTAAGAAACCGATAAAGTACTTTGCTTTACTTATAAATGTCCACGAATCCTGTAAACAAAAACATAGAACTAGTAAAGCTTGACTTCCATTGAGATTCTTTTAGAATTTGAGATAAATAATCCTTAGTACAGTACAATTGCTTTCTAGTGAATAAATATTTCTAGAAACTTGACTGCAATAAATTGTAGTAAAACTAACATTTATAGAATACAAATTGATGGCTTTTGATCACATCTTACAACAGCAATTTTTGCTTGTAGTAATTTGAGACGCTGGTGTCATTGGTCCATTCTTTTTCGATGGAAATGTTGACGGAATTTCATATTTGAAGATGATCAAAGAATAGTTCTTCCCAGAGTTCTGTCGTCTCCCTAAGGGTGCATTCACACAGAAAGATTGTGCTTGCTAGAGCGAGCTTTTGGCGTTCACACAGAAAACGAGCTTGCGCTAGCTTTAAATCTTGGGTATTCACACAGAGAGATTGCGATATTTTCTAGCAATGTATTAAAAGCCAGGGTGTTCACACAGCGCGATTGTGCGAGCTTGGGCTTGCTAGTGATTTAAACAGTTGAGTTACTGAGAGAGCATTCACACAGAAAGATTTATCGCAATCCCAATTAAAGCCTAGCGCGAGCGATATTTTCTAACACATGTTTAAAGATAGTTCTATTCACACAGAAAGCGCGCGAGTGCGCGATTGTAAAAGATTGTAAATTTGATTTTAAACATGCTAAATATTTTTGACGATGACATCTCCCAATAATTTAAATTCATGCCAAAAATTTGTACGAAGTACGTATAATGTATTTAGTTTCAAATTATTATTTAATATTATCACAAAAATGGTATTATTGAACATATTTGTAAAATAGGTTTTGTACACAACATTTTTTATTTATAGCAGTTACTAGTTGAACTATAGTAACTGCTATTAATAAAAAATGTTTTGATTTCTATATTCTTAAAAATCTGCCTAAATTAGAAAAAGTTTTTAATTCGACCCTAATTTAGAATTTCAAAAAATATAATTTGCATTAACGTTTATCAAAATATTAAATAATTTAAGAAAAACAATAATTTTAATGAAGAACTTAATAGGCTGTCTAATCGCATAGATTCCATTGTATCAAATGATTTTCAGTTAGTTATTTACATAAAGATCAATTAAATTGTAATAATGTTTACATATTAAAAATTATCCACTTTGATTCGCTCAAATGCAATAAAATATAACAATGTGTAGGGAATATTATTGAATATTTTCCTAATAGCAATTAAAAGCTCGCGTTCTGTGTGAACACTCTCGTATTAATACATTGCTAGAAATCTATCGCAAGCGCAAGCTCGCTTTCTGTGTGAATTGGAAGCGGAGGTGCTGAAAACCTTAACATTTCCTGGTCTTCTCGCTCGCCTGACTTGAATCCAGCGGACTTTTTCCTGTGGGGGTTTGTCAAAAGAATCGTCTACAAGCAAAACTATGAAAATCTTGATCAACTCGATGCCGCCAATGTCACAGCGTTTCAACAGGTTTCACAAGACATGTTATTTTCAACTATGGAAAACTTTGTGAAGCGTCTAAATGTAGTTCTTGAATGTAGCAGTCGTCACATTGAAATGTAATACATATAGTAAAATTTGTTGGTTTTTATCATTAATGGTAAACAATATTCTTTCGATTGAGACAAAATTTAATAAAATCGGCTGACTATAGAAACAATCTTATTAAATTTTTAGATCTTAACAGATAAAAAACGCCTTGTATTTAATAGCTTTACTTTTGACCCATCTAATGTCACTCTTGTAAAGTTTGAAAATTTTTTATTCCTTGCTATGTTCTTAAAAATACCAATGTTTCTAAACAAAGTATAATTATTTTTTTATGATGTCATAATGTTGAAAAGAAAATTAGTGTTTGCATAAATTATTCAATATTTTTCTGAGTTAACCATGCATTAATTTTAACACGTTTTTATGAAAGATATTAATTAATAATGCTCTTTGCGAGCGAAAAAAGTAGGGACCCAATAAACAATAAAACGTTTAGAAGACGTCTTATAACATGTCTTAAAATGGTTTAGACGACGTTTAGAAATGGCATCTATGTCAGGTGTAGAAGACGTTTAGAAGACATCTAGAAGACGTTTAGAAGACATCAAGGAAAAGTTTAGAAGTTGCTTAGAAACATTTACAACACATTTAAACATCAATGATAATTAATTTTTATAGTTATGCTACAATCAGACAACAAAACTGCATTATGCAGCAAAATAGTTGCTGGCAGGCAAAGAAATAATCAATTACAAACGTACTATCATTGCCATTTCATTACAACAGTCAAAATTATAACTTTTTAATTTAGAATAAATGTATTGTTACTTTGAAAAATGTACTGGGTTATATACTTTAACAATGCACTAATAATTTTGCGTATAATAAATTTAAATTGCACAGTTTTATTCCACATAAATTTAGAAGCAAATTTTAGAAGTATCGTTAAAAAATGTACTGTCAATAAACTTTGTTCTTGTTAACAAGCAATATTCACTTAGTGCTAAAGCTTTGCATAAATTATTCTTATAATAACTTGAATATTCACATATTAAATATCTAAAGTATTGATTATATTTGTTCAACACCGATTCCCCGTGTTGATTTCATTTGACAATTGCAATGGCGGGAATTTAGTTCACATTATTCCTCATGTTGGTTTAATTTGACGTATTCAATATTGAAAGCGCCTGTTTACATGGTTTCTTTTTGTTGATATTTATCAAGAGATATAAAAAATAATAGGCTAAAGTCAGTCATTTACCTAACCTAATTAACACAGACCAGGAGTTTGCTGTAATTATTNTATTCCGATTATTCAATTAACATTTGCTTTCAATTCTATGGGGAGTTTATATTAGGAATCTATTGAATTCGTCAAACGATTTCATCATGATGAACAAATGTAAACGCATTCATGCACTATTGAATTGCTTGACAAAGAGAGTCACTGATGTGGACCATTAAAAAACCGGAACAAATTGTAACAAACATTTGGAAATTGTTTACAAAACTCTTATGAATAGAATAAAAATAGCTTAAAAATTACTTAGAAAACGTCTAGAAGACGTCTAGAAATAGTTTAGAAGACGTTTAGAAAACGTCTCGAAGACGTTTAGAAGACGTTTAGAAGACGTCTAGAAGACGTTTAGAAGACGTCTAGAAGACGTTTAGAAGACATTTCACAACATTATTTGGTGGACACTAGATGGCATTCAGCAACGTTTAGAAATGGTGTTTAATAAGACGTTTAGAAGACGTTTTAGAACATCATTTGGTGGACACTAGATGGCATTCAGCAACGTTTAGAAATGGTGTTTTATACGACGGTTAGAAGACGTATCTTAAGACGTCTTACAACGTGTTATACCACTATAAGAGGGGTATAAAACGTTTTATTGTTTATTGGGGAGTGTGATTGTTTGTAAATTTCAAAAGCCTGGTTACGAAAATCGCATGCTGTGAAAGATGTCGCAAATAAATAACTTCATTTCTGTGTTCATTTTGGCGGACAGATATTGACGCCTTTGAACGACAATAAATATTGACATAAGGACGTCCAAAAACAACTTCGTGTTATTATAGGGATAATGCAAAATTAAGTAAATATTCATATATAAGTTTGCAGCTCACACTCAATTTCTTATCAGTTGCGAGTTTGGCTGATCAGGAACAACAGAAATTTCATTTTCTCCAAAAACAGACGCCAGAATATCGGTTTCAGCTTGAGCCAAATTTTCACCTAGTATTTTTTTTTTTAATTGCTGATAGCATTCTCCAGTAGTGGTGAATGAACGATAGTCGAGTTCTTTTCGAGATAATTTCGGAATAGTGGAAATTCTTCTATCAAAGAATCGAAGAGTATGCGCACATCCCCAAGGTTGATATCTTCTTCCTGTAATTTAAGTGTGACAGAATTAATTTTTTGGAGTGCTGAGAATAAGGTTTTCAGTTCTAGCGCCTCTGTCAGCAAAAGTAACAAAACAG
>CABFPE010000107.1:1499682-1528193 GCA_900660155.1 Hofstenia miamia
AAAAAGATAAAACAAAAAGATATTAGATGTCACGATTGCGGCCAAAAGGGACATAAGAGAGAAAACTGTAAGAAGCAAGTTAATATAATAGAGGAGGGCAGTGCATACTTCGATGAGGAAGACTTAATTCAAACGGATAGTGAACCAATATCTGATAATGAAGATGAAGAAATAAGTTCGGAAAACTATTAGGAGTGCCGTCTCAGGAAAACCGTGCACCAATATTGATATTGACAAACATAAAGAAGGTTAACACAATTACAGTTGTGATCAATGGTATTATGACTAAAGCAACCATTGATATGGGTGCCATGAAATCAATAATAACAGACGAATGTGCAATGAAGTTAGGTTTTAAAAGAGATGAGTTGAAGAGATCAACAGAAAGACTTGTCAATGCATCAGGGGATTATATTGATACCAAAGGAACCCTAGAAAATATAGAATTCGAGGAGGAATTTCAACACAATGTAGATGCAGATGAAATACAACCTAGAGTTATGCCTAAAAGGGCAGCAAAACAAAATATTAACTATAACCCTGAAACATGGGAAATTAATTTAGTAACTAAATTTAGGAATTTCAAGGATGGACAAAACAAATCAGAAGAGAAGAGAAATGCAGTGCGAGACGAATCCGAGAAAGAGGGTGAAGAGAGCGAAGCCCAGCAGACAAGACACGGACAACAGGAGTGAGAAGAAAGACCTGCCTAGTAGTCGTCACCGTCGATTAGAGGACACGGCGACCAACAGTAATAAGGATGGAAGACCTAGTAGTCAGTATCGTCGATTAGAGGACACTCTGACGAAAGGAAAGCTTAATCGAAGTCGCAACTCTCCTTCGAGTAGTCAGTATCGTCGATTAGAGGACACTCTGACGAAAGAATCAAGAAAGGAGGGTGTAAGCGGTGTACTATCCGCAGCTAGTCAAGTGCCTATGGATATTTCAGTAGTGAACCGAGTAAAAGGGGATCAACTGGAGTCTATAAGCAGTGGTTCAGAAATGGAGTACGAACCGAGCACTAGTAGAAGGAAACCTCTCGCATTACAACAGCAGGTGCTACATGCCCCCTCAGTGAAAAGTACGTCGACTTCAGAGAGAACTGCGAGATCAATAGAGCGACAAAAACGTATGTCTGTGATAGATGGAATAAAAGTTCACCCATATTTCATGGCGAAAATGAAGCTTAACTACAACGCGTACGAGAAATTATCACCAGAAACTAGAAGCCTGATAAGAAGAGAGACGAAAATGGAAGAAATGAACTTACCGCTGGTATTAGACAAAGGAAATCGCCCTATGATCAACACAATAATAAGTTATCCAGAGAGAATGAATGAAACGCTAGAGAGACCTTACTTTAGAAGTACGGTGCACACAGTGTTCAATGACAATTTTACTCTTAATGAAGTACAACGACTAATGAGAAATAAAGATGCAGTAGCAGCAATCGAATATATCAACATTGATCCCGATAATCTAACGATAATCCATATTTTAAAAGAAAAAGAGTACAATGGACACTTGGAAAAACATTTGCAACACACACTCAAGTTAGCTGAGAAAACAGGAGTTCAAATCGTAATAATCACGATATGTACGGAGGAAGATCTACCAGAATTTTTAAGGAATATGATTCTACAAATTCAGAACATCTTCCCATATGAGCGAAAGAAGAATGAAAAAGAAATATCGCAACTGATAAAGTTCGATCTCCAGCTAGATTACTGGACACCAGTGTACAGAATCATGGTAGAACCTTGGATAGCGATTGAAATATATCAGCAAGCAAGGATGATCGAACTCATGATGAATGCAGGAAACCTTGAACAACTAACACAGCTCCACATCAAGTGCAGTCTAAATCAACGACAAGAATACTTAAAAGAGATACAACAAACAAATGAAGTTGACAAAACTAACTCAAGAAAAATGGCCAATAATAAGAATAGACTCTCCATCAAGAAAATATCATAAATCAGTAGAAGCAATACTACATGAAATAAACAAGGCCTACGAGTTAAACACCAAAAAGGATTTCAGAAAATTCATGTTCTAGGAAACTAATGCACCGGAAATACGTTAAAGAACTTACCTTTGGATTCTAGCTATATATATGGCACATAATGACATCTCATCATTCACCTTGTGGGTAAAAACCACCCAGTTCAGATTAGGAATAAACCGATTTTTCTCTATATATCAGGTGTACGGGTGTAATCCACAAATGCTGAAAACCTTGACTTCGACGATCATCTTGACCGACCTCCTAGTTTACTGGAAAATTTCGTCATGCTGCAATTTTGCAGAAGTTGTTTGATCTTATTTGGTTATTCAAATCCTTGAGGCTATGGAACAGCTATCATTTAGAACTCCTGGGCTAATAGTGTAGCATCATTCAAAGAATAGAAAACAAAACTCTATCAATAATTTGTTTTGATTCTTGGAAAATGCATTTAGTAATTTTGACAATTTGATTTAGGCAAGTATTAGTCGCCAAAACAGGTTTGACAAAATTAAGTGTAGACGAAAAGCCTGCACACAGTTCTGCATAGCCACGAGGTACGCAGAAATTTAAAGCGTGGGAAAACCAAAATTGAAATTAG
Source organism: Hofstenia miamia (assembly GCA_900660155.1). Classification (NCBI taxonomy): domain Eukaryota; kingdom Metazoa; phylum Xenacoelomorpha; order Acoela; family Hofsteniidae; genus Hofstenia; species Hofstenia miamia. The sequence goes on from CABFPE010000107.1 coordinate 1,502,289, forward strand.
GTGACTGGTACCTGTTTGACATCATAAATTGGTAAATATGTTTTAATCAATTTTGTATATAAAGGAACTACGAGCGGTGAATATGATGAACATTAACCTCGTTATATTTTCTCTTTATTTGTATTGCGGTTTGATTTGTTACATTATGCAGAGCTAAACGGTTCCTGTGTGCAACAATTAGAGTGCTATTAGCAGAGGAGTGAACCATGAGTATCGCGCTTGATTATTGCATTACAGTTAAGTTAGGGATAAGTGTAGGAATTTTTCATCCGTTTGGCTTGCCACTGATTCCTGTCTCAACATATAGTAATAAATGCAAGAAAGGCGTATTGCCATCGTAGGTGAAAATAAATATTTGTTTTAACCTATTTTAGATCCAAATTTCGACCTCCGATAATGTGACCGATAATGCGACCGATTAATTGTATTGTTATTTTAATTAATAGTTTGTAGCTAGCATTTGTATATATTTCTTAGTAGCTAGCGTTGTGCCTTATTTTATCTTGTCAGTAGTTTATAGTAACTTTGTTTGAATAGTAACGTGTGAAATTATTATATGTAGGAAGCTGCTAGATATTATAGTTAACGTTTTTAGTTAACCGCAGCTAGTGTCTGTCTATTATGATATATGCGAACTACTGACGAGACAATTATAGAGTTTGAGCATTAAGTCGAATTGTGTTCATAGTTTATTTCACTCATAAGGTACACATAACAAATATCTGTCTATGAGAATGAGCTGAGTTGGAAGCACAATTGATTGGATCTTGAACTATGTATAAGGATGGAGTTGATAGCTTTTGGCGAGCTTGTCGTGATCAATGATTTAGCGTCGGGCAAGTGTGCCCAAGAACTTTGCTCCTTTCTATTCTTGGAGTATCTAAACAATACTTTATCATAATTGTTACTTGGAACCTGTGTAATAGCAATGTGGAGTACACAATTATAGAAAAGGAAAGATGATACCTACCCCGTGATTACTGACTCTGGTGTCGCATTAATCTTCTAAACATGTTATTGATTAATAAAGTGTTAGTTTCACCTGGGTAGCGATATTACATGGCGACCATGACAGGACGCTGAATCTATTTACTCTTTGAAAATATTTCTTTTACTACCTAAAAATTTCAATGTGTAGTTTTTGCTAACTCAGTTCAACTCATGCTTTTGTTATGATTCGATAAACGTTCGTTAGTGAACACTTTGCAAATGGCTAGCTATGAAAATTTTTTTTTGTAAATCTAAGAAAAGTAAAATTCGGAGAGATACTCAGAAAAGGAACTCCTTTGCAATAGTAGAATTGTTGCAACAACTTACTAAAAGAATGCATACAAGAAGCAGTAATCAGAAGAAAAACTCTAAAGGGAAAAACACCCCTAAGGAGTTGACACCCGAAACCCCAACAGTGAGTCGTGGCCAGGAAACAAGCGCGATTCCATTTAGCCCCACAGCAGAATCGGAGATGCAGACAGTACTAAAAACCCAGGTAGATTCACTTGAACTACTCGGACTGCTGCGGAAAAATACAGAAACAGAGGCAGCACTAAAGACAGAAATTGAGAATTTGAACAGAAAATTTGAAGAGGTCGATGCAGAGAGGAGACAAATGATCCTGGAGATCAAACTCGACACAAGCAAACGCCTCAAAGAGCAAAGAAACCTCTTTCAGATACAAGTAGACACATTAAACCAAAGGTTGGCAGAAGCGAACGCCCGAATGACGGAGCAAAATGAGAGATGGCAAGCACTTTACGAGGACCTCCAGAGAGAAAATCAAAATCTCAGAGAAGAAAGGGACTTGCAATTGTTAGAAATCGATTGACTAAAAGATCAAATAAGATTGGCAAAACTAATGGATGAAGAGGTGCAGAAACCACTAATGGTTCATGAAATCGAAGTAATTGAAGAACCAGAAAAATTATTAGAAGCACTGCGGAGGAAAGCGAGACTACAACAGACTGAACAAGAACAGTTCGATAAGGAACAACTAGGTGAAGAAGAAGAAAAAGAGAAGATAATTAATGAAATAACAAATGAAGTGAAATGAAGAATGAGGAAAGCCGAGACCCCGGATAAACCAAGATTTAATAAGTCCATATTAACGGAAAATAATAATGAAGAAACGGCGCCTTGCAAAGCACAAATAAGGACATTTTCAGGAAAAATCGACAATTTCTCTCCAACATTTGAGGAATGGCTACAATTATTTGAGCTAACAATGAGAGAAAGGAAGGTAAACAAACAGTCAGCAGCAGCAGCACGATTACCGTTATATTTAACTGGAGCAGCTTACCAGCATTACTTAATACTGGACACGGAAACGAAAACAGACTAAGAGTGCTTGACGGGAAACTTTCTAGAGTATTATCGAAACGAAAGTTTTAAAAATCAATATCGGTTTATTCTGAATGGAACAAAAATGAAAAAGTTCGATGATATCAGAAATTATATGTCTCAGGTACAACGATTGATGATGCTGAGCTCGAGAAGCGGACACTACTCAAAATATGATTTATTCTCGCATATAGCGAAGGGATTGCCAGACAATATCAGACAGCAGTTCGAAGCAAAATGCGACGTTGATGATACAATGGAGAAATTAATAAGGAAAGCGGTAGATATACAAGTGATGCTAGAAAACAATTCATGAATATATGAAAAGGCCACATGGAATAAATCCGGACAAAACAATAACAAATGGAAAAGTACTGAGAAGTACTCAAAACCAAATGAAGAAAGAAAAGGCGAGAAAATCATAAAATTCAAGACTAGAGATGGTCAGACGAAAAAGATAAAACAAAAAGATATTAGATGTCACGATTGCGGCCAAAAGGGACATAAAAGAGAAAACTGTAAAAAGCAAGTTAATATAATAGAGGAGGGCAGTGCATACTTCGATGAGGAAGACTTAATTCAAACGGATAGTGAACCAATATCTGATAACAAAGACGAAGAAATAAGTTTGGAAAACTATTAGGAGCGCCGTCTCAGGAAAACCGTGCACCAATATTGATATTGACAAACATAAAGAACGTTAACACAATTACAGTTGTGATCAACAGTATTATGACTAAAGCAACCATTGATACGGGTGCCGTGAAATCAATAATAACGGACGAATGTGCAACGAAGTTAGGTTTTAAAAGAGATGAGTTGAAGAGATCAACAGAAAGACTTGTAAATGCATCAGGAGATTATATTGATACCAAAGGAACCCTAGAAAATATACAATTAAGGATATCGAACAACACTTTTCAACAATCACTGATAGTGGTCGACACACAAAGAAACCTCCTACCTTATGAAGTAATACTGGGCGACGACTTTTTGTCGAAAAACAAATGTATTATAAACTATGGCAATCGAACGATGAGAGTCAAAGAAGAAGAAATAGAAATCGAGGAGGAAGAAGAAGAAAACAGAAAAATTGTGTTCGAACTATTAGATGACATAAGGCTACAACCTTATCACTGGAAAATGTTCACGATAAAAACAGACAAGGACATAACAGCAGAAGTAATGCTGTACGAACAGACTGGGATAAATACAAAACGTGTGTCGATGCCTTCCAGTATATGTTCAGTAAAAAGCGGAATGGGAAAAATACCACTATTGAATGCCACAAATAGAAATGTCAACATTAGTAGAACGAAGGTGAAAATCTTTGGAAAATGTACTAGATCTAATATAAGAATGGTTTGGAAATCTATGGATGATGAAGACGATGCAGCAAGTAATCTGCACCGCCGACTAGAGGGCACGCAGATGAACGCCATCAGAGCAAGTACTCCTCACCGCCGATTAGAGGGCACGGGGAGGAACGCTGAAGAAGAAGAACAAATACCTAAGATAGAGGATGGAGAATATCAACACCTACAAGAAACGGAAATACAGAAATTAAGAGAGCTTCTGAAGAAACATAGCCAAATTTTTAACTTCGGAGAAATTAGCATTGGTCAAGCGATTGGAGAGACACACAAAATAATAACAACAACGGACAAGCCGATCAAACTACCAGTACGCAGAGTACCCGAGCAACTTAAAGACGAATACAATAGAATATTAAATGAACTAATTGATAACAAGATCATTAGACCAAGTGAAAGTCCATATGCAGCTCCAACAGTCTTTGTAAGACAAGAAAACTTAGGGTTATAAAGTTATCCCATATCTCAATAATCAGAGAACTACAATTAATTGACAAAAAAAGATGCTACGCATTGCGAGGCTAGTAAGAACAAATACTTCACCGTAATAGACTTATGCAAAGCCTATTGGCAAGTGCAGATGGAACCAGACGACATTGAAAAAACGGCATTTATCACCCCTTACGGACTATATGAGTGGATATATATGGCTTTTGGGTTATGCAACGCGCCAGCAACCTTCCAGCGATACATAACGAAAGTGTTGAAAAATAAGAAACAGAAGATGGAAGAAGGAATAAACGCATATATCGATGATATAATAATCACAAGTGACACGGTGGAAGAACATTTAGAGAAGCTAGATAGAACGTTAAAGATACTAAAAGAAGCTGGACTTCGGGTAAACGGAAATAAGTGTGAAATTCTAAAAGAAAAAGTCGTATTTCTAGGACGAATAATCTCAAAAGGACAAATAAGCATGAAAGATAATGCCAGAGACATGATAAAAAACATAGAAAAACCCAAAACGAAAAAAGACCTGCAAAGGATAATGGGGTTCTTTAATTATTATGGAACATTCATCCCAAATATAGCTGGTAAAACAGCTAAAATGACAAATTTGATGAAAAAAGCAACCCCCTTCGAATGGACATGGGAACAACAAGAGGAGCTAGATCAAATAAAGAAGGAACTATCGAAATTACCGTCGCTGAACACCCCTGATTATAGCAAGGAATTCATTTTGGACTGCGACGCAAGTAAAGTGGCGATAGGAGCTACACTAAGTCAAATCAAAGAAGGAAAAGAGTCGCCAATACAGTTCTTTAGTAGAAAACTGAAGCCGAGTGAGGAAAACTATGGATCAACAAAATTAGAAATGTTGGCACTAATAGAGAGCATCAAGAAATTCAGGCATTTCCTCATAGGAAAACAATTTAAAGTCCGCACCGACAACAGTGGTCTAGCGTGGTTAAAAAAGTTCTCAGGAGATAAAAGCTCAATAGTATCCAGATGGATCGAGTACCTAAATGAATTTACATTCACAATTGAACACAGAAAGGGAAAACTTCACAATAACGCCGATTTCTGGACATCCCTTCCGGAGTACCAAAGAGATTTGGAGAAGACAGAAGGAGAAAAAACAGAATTTCAGTTCCTCCCACATAATGAATATGAAGAGCTTCCCGAGATAAACGTTGACAGAAAAGGAGAGGCAATTACAACAATTACGTTGAAAGAAGAAATAACGGAGGAAGAAATAATTGAAAAACAAAAAGAAGATAAAATTCTAGAAGAAATCAGAGGAAAGATCGAAAACACACAATTAACATTAGGGAAAAACGCGAAAAACTACTATGGAAGGTTTAATTGGAAATTGAACAAAAATGGATTGTTATATGCAGCAGGGAAAACCAATAGAATAGCGATACCAGAATACTATAAAAGAGATATAGTACGGAAAGCCCATGAGAGAGGACATCTGGGAATTACGCAGACGGAAATGACATTTAAGTCAAAATATATAACAACAGGGTTACGCAAAGTAGTTGAAGATGTGATTAATAAGTGTACAACATGTCTGTTAAATAATAAACAACACTTTCCAACACAGAGAGCGCCACTGGAAAAGATAATAGCGACAAGACCTAATGAAATAGTGCACATAGATTTGGAAATGCTATCGAAAGATGATGAGGGTTATCAGTACCTCCTAGTGATGATAGATAACTTCACACGATACGCCAGAATCGTACTGATGAAGAACACGACAGCAGAAGAGACAGCAAATATAATAATAAAAGAATGGATACTAAAACTAGGACCTATGGAAAAAATAATCACTGATAAGGGAACACAATTTGAAAGTGCGCTATTTCAAGAAATGGCAAAGCTACTAGAAATCGAAAGTGAAAGAACAACTGCATATCACCCGCAAGCAAACGGGGCAGTCGAGCGACTAAACAGAACGTTAATAAAATTAATTAGAGTGGCAACATCCCGTATAGGAGGGAACAAATGGAGGGAAGTAATACAAATGACAGAGTATTTTTATAATACCACTGTACACACAACAACCAAAATAACTCCATTTAAGGCTATGTACGGAAGAGAAGCTGCAACACCTCTATCTATGCAATTCATGGAATATAGTGGAAAAATGGACAATACCTATGTAAAGCAGTTAAAAGAGAGAATAACGGCGATACATGAAACGATGTGTCATAACATCAAACAGTCTGCTACGAGACAAGAGAGAAATTACAATAAAAAAATATATGGACACACGCATAATGTAGGGGACAAAGTATACGCATTCACGCCTATTAAGGTTACTGATGTAAATCAAGTACGCAAATTAAAAACGGTATGGACAGGTCCGTATAAAATTAAAGAAGTGTTAGAAAACAATGAATATGTACTTGATAATGACAAAATTCTGCACTTTCAAAACTTAAAAAGGGCGATCACCGACATAGAGGGAGCATCCCTAGATGGTAAAGCTGAATTTAAATTAGTAAGAAACAATAAAGAAAGTGCGTACGTAATGGACGAATTGGACAGCCTGCCAGAGGAGGAATTCGAGGAGGAATTTCAACACGATGTAAATGCAGATGAAATACAACCTAGAGTTATGCCTAAAAGGGCAGCAAAACAAAATATTAACTATAACCCTGAAACATGGGAAATTAATTTAGTAACTAAATTTAGGAATTTCAAGGATGGACAAAACAAATCAGAAGAGAAGAGAAATGCAGTGCGAGACGAATCCGAGAAAGAGGGTGAAGAGAGCAAAGCCCAGCAGACGAGACAAAGCATAATCAAAGTCTCAACTCTCCTTCGAGTAGTCAGTATCGTCGATTAGAGGACACTCTGACGAAAGGGAAACATAACCGAAGTCCCAACTCTCCTTCGAGTAGTCAGTATCGTCGATTAGAGGACACTCTGACGAAAGAATCAAGAAAGGAGGGTGTAAGCGGTGTACTATCCGCAGCTAGTCAAGTGCCTATGGATATTTCAGTAGTGAACCGAGTAAAAGGGGATCAACTGGAGTCTATAAGCAGTGGTTCAGAAATGGAGTATGAACCGAGCACTAGTAGAAGGAAACCTCTCGCATTACAACAGCAGGTGCTACATGCCCCCTCAGTGAAAAGTACGTCGACTTCAGAGAGAACTGCGAGATCAATAGAGCGACAAAAACGTATGTCTGTGATAGATGGAATGAAAGTTCACCCATATTTCATGGCGAAAATGAAGCTTAACTACAATGCGTATGAGAAATTATCACCAGAAACTAGAAGTCTGATAAGAAGAGAGACGAAAATGGAAGAAATGAACTTACCATTGGTATTAGACAAAGGAAATCGCCCTATGATCAACACAATAATAAGTTATCCAGAGAGAATGAATGAAACGCTAGAGAGACCTTACTTTAGAAGTACGGTGCACACAGTGTTCAATGACAATTTTACTCTTAATGAAGTACAACGACTAATGAGAAATAAAGATGCAGTAGCAGCAATCGAATATATCAACATTGATCCCGATAATCTAACGATAATCCATATTTTAAAAGAAAAAGAGTACAATGGACACTTGGAAAAACATTTGCAACACACACTCAAGTTAGCTGAGAAAACAGGAGTTCAAATCGTAATAATCACGATATGTACAGAGGAAGATCTACCAGAATTTTTAAGGAATATGATTCTACAAATTCAGAACATCTTCCCATACGAGAGAAAGAAGAATGAAAAAGAAATATCGCAACTGATAAAATTCGATCTCCAGCTAGATTACTGGACACCAGTGTACAGGATCATGGTAGAACCGTGGATAGCAATTGAAATATATCAGCAAGCACGGACGATCGAACTCATGATGAATGCAGGAAACCTTGAACAACTAACACAGCTTCATATCAAGTGCAGTCTAAATCAACGACAAGAATATCTAAAGGAGATACAACAAACATGGCGGAAAATGAAGTTTACAAAACTAACTCAAGAAAAATGGCCAATAATAAGAATAGACTCTCCATCAAGAAAATATCATAAATCAGTAGAAGCAATACTACATGAAATAAACAAGGCCTACGAGTTAAACACCAAAAAAGATTTCAGAAAATTCATGTTCGAGGAAACTAATGCACCGGAAATACGTTATAGAACTTCCATTTGGATTCTAGCTATATACTTGACAGAAAATGATAAGATACAACTTCCTATGAAAAGAAAAACCAGAATGATGATAGCAAAAGAGAAGAAATATGAAATCGCCTTCTCACCGATAACAACAGCAACAAAAAACTGGCTACTAATAGGAAGTACTGAAAAATTAGCATCCCCAGATAAAAAAGATAAACCAATGCACACATTAGAAAAGAATATCTTAAGGATTATTACGGAGAAAAACCCAACGTGTAAAATAACGATGGTCTCAATAGCAAACAATACTGGAATTTGACCGAATGAAGTATCGATATTTGATGAAGTAACGAAAAAATACATTTGGGGTGCAACAGCGGAGACAAGGTTGAAACCAGCAGAAGAATCTCCATGGTTGACGACGAAAAAACTGGTAAAGAGAAAAATTTACAGTACACTTGAAATAATAGAAGTACTAAACGAGAAAAACATGAACCAAAGATTAAGTGAACAAACAGAAAGATATAGAAGAGAAGCGCCGAAATGTTCATTTATTAAGACAATAAAAAAGGCGGAAGAGATGAAAAAAGCGGGAATCACGAAACCCGTAGAAATAATGGAGATGATGTCAAAATCGCAACAGGAGATGATTGCTGAAGACGAGCTGCTAACATCAACAGAAATAATATTGTCACCGAAGACACAGAGCAAAATAGATCAGATAAATATGGAAAAATGGGGTAACCTGAGTCCTACAAGTACAATTGAATGGGTAGACACTGAAGACGAAAGGTATCTAGTGGAAATAAAAATCACAAGAGAAAGAGAGAGAGAAATAGAACAAAGAAACTATCAAACATTAAGAGAAAATCACACAGTATCGACAATGAAAATAATGTTCACAGAAGCGTTTACGAGGACAGAAGTGAATGAAATGTTAAAAGCTCACAACCAGATAGCAATAGACGTCGAATGAGTCACATCGAAAATCCAAATACCACCAGAGACAACAATACTTCTGAGAAAAAAAGGACAAACAGACAAATTCTAGGAAAAGATAGCAGAAGCAAAAATGAATTAAACAACAGGAATAAGAGGCTTCAAATTATACAGGAAATTCCACTCGATATTTACACAAAAGATAAATGAACGGAGAAAAATAACGATGATAAACGAGTCGATAAGAAACACAGAAGTGATAAGATATACAGACATAACAACAACGGAAAAGGAAGCAGTTCTGAAGATGACGAAGCAGCCAGAATTCGCCGAGATGCAATGGAACAACGAAGAAGCGGAAACAATCATAAGAAAAGCAGATGCGATGGTGCATGGAGAACGTGCTATGTTAAAACCGTTGCAGGCTGGGGGTGGCGTGTAGCATCATTGAAAGAATAGAAAACAAAACTCTATCAATAATTTGTTTTGATTCTTGGAAAATGCATTTAGTAATTTTAACAATTTGATTTAGGCAAGTATTAGTCGCCAAAACAGGTTTGACAAAATTAAGTGTAGACGAAAAGCCTGCACACAGTTCTGCATAGCCACGAGGTACGCAGAAATTTAAAGCGTGGGAAAACCAAAATTGAAATTAGGCGACTGGTACCTGTTTGACATTGTAAAATCAGTAAATATGTTTTAATCAATTTTGTATATAAAGAAACTACGAGCTGTGAATATGATGAACATTAACCTCGTTATATTTTCTCTTTATTATCGCGGTTTGATTTAATACATTATGCAAAGCTAAACGGTTCCTGTGTGCAACAATTAGAGTGCTATTAGCAGAGGAGTGAATCATGGGTATCGCGCTTGATTATTGCATTACAGTTAAGTTAGGGATAAGTGTAGGGATTTTTCATCCGTTTGGCTTGCCACCGATTCCTGTCTTAACATATAGTAATAAATGCAAGAAAGGCGTTCTGCCATCGTAGGTGAATATAAATATTTATTTTAACCTATTTTAGATCTAAATTCTGACCTCCGATAATGTGACCGATAATGTGACCGATTAATTGTATTGTTATTTTAATAATAGTTTGTAGCTAGCATTTGTATATATTTTTTAGTAGCTAGCGTTGTGCCTTATTTTATCTTGTCAGTAGTTTATAGTAACTTTGTTTGAATAGTAACGTGTGAAATTATTATATGTAGGAAGCTGCTAGATATTATAGTTAACGTTTTTATTTAATAGCAGCTAGTGTCTGTCTATTATGATATATGCGAACTACTGACGAGACAATTATAGAGTTTGAGCATTAAGTCGAATTGTGTTCATAGTTTATTTCACTTCATAAGGCACACATAACAAATATCTGTCTATGAGACTGAGCTGAGTTGGAAGCACAATTGATTGGATCTTGAACTATGTATAAGGATGGAGTTGATAGCTTTTGGCGAGCTTGTCGTGATCAATGATTTAGCGTCGGGCAAGTGTGCCCAAGAACTTTGCTCCTTTCTATTCTTGGAGTATCTAAACAATACTTTATCATAATTGTTACTTGGAACCTGTGTAATAGCAATGTGGAGTACACAATTATAGAAAAGGAAAGATGATACCTACCCCGTGATTACTGACTCTGATGTCGCATTAATCTTCTAAACATGTTATTGATTAATAAAGTGTTAGTTTCGCCTGGGTAGCGATATTACAATAGCGCCTAGAAGATCCCGACCAAGTTATTGAATGTTTGTTTCTGAAAAATATATGGATTATTTTGTGTTTTCTTGTCTTTGTTTTTTAACGTTTTGAGGTACCGTAAATTTAAAAAAATATAATTTGTAATTGAATGAAGTTCAACATTGTCAAATAAAGTTAATTTAAAAAATACTATTTTTGGGTAGATTATTTCACCTATGAGAATAGCAATTGATAGAACACTTTCAGTTGCCACAAAGTTAAGCAAAATATTCGGAAAAATCAATCTGGAAAATCAAAGCCCAAAAAATCCTTAAATAATAGCAGTTTTAAAAATTTTAATAATTTTTGGAAAGAGTTATTAGAAGTTAATACCAATTAAAATTCAATGAGATTTGAATTTTTGAATATATTTTGGAAAATAATAACAAAAATTTGAGCAATTATGTAATTTGAATAGGGTTAGCAATTACTGTAGAAACTATATGCGTATGCCTTAAATTTCAATGCTTATCTGCATGTTCCTAAAAGTGACTATTATAATATAAACAAATGAAGAAATTTTAAAGTTAGCAGAACTTTTTAAGCATTGTTTCCGCGATACAGTATTAAATACTAATAGTGTGCATTATTTATGAATTTCAAAACATTTCTGTAATTAATAATACAGAGTAGTAAATATTTGTTAACAAAAATTTTATGTTGTCTTACTTAAGTATTAGCATATTCTATGTAAAGTTAAAAATTAAAATTTATGAAGTAAACAAGTTTTTTCAACAATTGCATTTTAAAAGAAAAAATTGAGCAAATGTGAAGTTTATTATTTTTAAATTTATGCATTTGTTTTACTGTAATAAATCCATTTTCACATGCCCTAAAATTTACTCATCTAATGTCCAAAGTGCTTTGCATAAATTGTAATCAAATATTTTTCAAATTTCAATATTTTACTCTTTATAATTTCAAACTAGTTTTGTAATAAAGTCAATTATACCACTTCACCATTCTTGATTTTAAAAAATTTAATCATAATTGTGTTTTAACTGATGTAAGAATGTTTAGTGAAAACTCTCATTTGATAAAATAACTAGGGCCTACTAATTATACTTCTTCAATTGTTCATACGTGGGATTAATAAGTCCAAGTCGACTGAATAAATGGTTTCACAATATGTTTTTAATATTTATATTTTGTGTTCATACCTTTTTGAATAGGCTGAAGAATGGTAGAAGATACCAAAAATATATGTTTCAAGTGCATTATAATAAACTAATCTATACGAATTTAATTGTTGAATACTTTATGCTTAAATTTGTTAAAATAATGTCAAGTTTAGAATATTGGCAAAACTTTGAAATTAGAGATAAATTAAAGATTAAAGCATAGCTTATTTTTTGAAAAAAAACGAATTTTTTCTTTGAAGTGAATTGAGTATACTTGAGTAAGTTTTTTAAAATCTTTTAATCAATAAGGACAACATTGGGAATAAATTCAAAGTAAATAATTATTGTTTGTTGTTGTATTTAATAGTTAATAGAGAACTACTTGCAATGAAGCGGGGCATCTGAATAAATTAAATCTGTATAATGGTAAACTTCAAAGGATTATTATTTTCTACAATATTCACTTAAATGCACAGTCAGTAGCATAGTCAGGGTGGCGGGTGCCACCAGTGAATTATAACATGGTAACTGAACTATTTTATATTGCTTTATAAAATATCTAAGAATTATTTTATTTGTTAGGAAATTTTAATTGTAATAATAAATGTCACTCCGAATTATGTTTAATTGCTCACTCGTAACTATTCTTTTGAAAATTTTAGAAAATATATATTTGCATAATTAAATAAATCTTGAAAATTGTTTAATTGTTTAAAATGTTTCACATTTGAATCATAATATATTATAAAAATGAAATCAGCGAATTTTCTACTGTGAAAATTTGAATAAATTTAATAGAAATTTGTGGAAGCAACATAATTATCAGCAGAGCTGGTTAATTTCTATTTGGCGATCGTTGTGAATTCATATTTGCATAATTAAATAAATCTTGAAAATTGTTTAATTGTTTAAAATGTTTCACATTTAATCATAATATATTATAAAAATGAAATCATCGAATTTTCTACTGTGAAAATTTGAATAAATTTAATAGAAATTTGTGGAAGCAACATAATTATCAGCAGAGCTGGTTAATTTCTATTTGGCGATCGTTGTGAATTCATATTTGCATAATTAAATAAATCTTGAAAATTGTTTAATTGTTTAAAATGTTTCACATTTGAATCATAATATATTATAAAAATGAAATCAGCGAATTTTCTACTGTGAAAATTTGAATAAATTTAATAGAAATTTGTGGAAGCAACATAATTATCAGCAGAGCTGGTTAATTTCTATTTGGCGATCGTTGTGAATTCATATTTGCATAATTAAATAAATCTTGAAAATTGTTTAATTGTTTAAAATGTTTCACATTTAATCATAATATATTATAAAAATGAAATCATCGAATTTTCTACTGTGAAAATTTGAATAAATTTAATAGAAATTTGTGGAAGCAACATAATTATCAGCAGAGCTGGTTAATTTCTATTTGGCGATCGTTGTGAATTCATATTTGCATAATTAAATAAATCTTGAAAATTGTTTAATTGTTTAAAATGTTTCACATTTGAATCATAATATATTATAAAAATGAAATCAGCGAATTTTCTACTGTGAAAATTTGAATAAATTTAATAGAAATTTGTGGAAGCAACATAATTATCAGCAGAGCTGGTTAATTTCTATTTGGCGATCGTTGTGAATTCATATTTGCATAATGTGTGCAATAAAATTCATAATCAAAATGCATGTGTCCCAAAAGCTTTTTTTTGCAGAATTCCGACATCTAATATGCTCTATCAGCCACAAAAAATTCATTCGTGCCGCACCATTGGAATCCTGTCGATTAATCAACAAATCACGTGACCATTTAACTTATCCCCCACTGATGATCAAATAATAGTGACATTTCAGAAATTTACTTAGAAAAAATATAAAATGATGCTAAGTCATTTAAATCAGACACTTAGAAAATTAAGTAACTTAAGTCTTTTAAAAATTTCTCAATCAGAACTTAGGCAATCAAATTTTCAATCGAATTTTCAATTTAGATTATCTTCATTAAAAAGTAATCAATTTTACAAAATTCAGCCGTAAATTTTTACGTTCGACTCTTTTACTTGTACATCATTTACCATTTGATTTAATCAATGTATACTTGAAAATGAATTTACAGAAATAATGAAAATCTTTTTATATTGTGAAAGACTATAAGCCAATCTGAACAACTCAACATTTTAGTAACCTCTTGAAATATTACTGCATATTCAAATTAACCAATACCTTGGATCTGAGAACATTTTATTAACTAAACAATATGATAATGAATTTTGAAATTGTGGTAATTAATCTTAAAGATTACGAATTTCAACAAAATGCAATTTGGTTACTTATGAGTTTTAAGAAAATATCAACAACGTGAATTAATGAATAATTTGAAATCTGAGTGTAGTAGAAAAGATCGAGGAGTGCCTCAAGGTACAGTGCTATCGCCAATTTAAATTGCAAAATATGTATATGGCAATATTAAGCATGTAAATCATAGGGAAATATCAATTTGCGGACCATATTTGCCTCATAAGTACTAACAATGATGGATTGAAGGCCACGAATAATTACAGTACCGTACATAAAAAGAAGCCACCCTCTATTTTTTAGTAAAATACAATTTAAAAAAAGGCAAGAAAATAAAGTTTGTCTTACTGTAGTATATTAATAGTTTATGTGTGTATGTGTGTTTGAAAGGCATTAACAAAAAAAATAATTAATCATGTGAGTATGCTCACACAAATATATATAAAGATGGCGTAAATATGTTAGAGGCCGCATTCTAAAAATTACTATTTACTGTTTTCAACGTTTGTTTCCAATAAATAATTTTATAAATATGTTTTTATACTCCCTAGTAATAATTTATTTATTAATTTAGACAAACGCCTCGATCGGCTCTCCCAAGGTACACATACACGACAACAAATCATTTTCATGAGTAATGCAGGTGATTATCAACTCAAAATTGCAAATACACTTAACATTTGTCGTTGTGCGGTTGAGAAATGTCTACAGAAATTCCGCCAGTATCAATCTGTTGATGATCGACACGTTGTGGTGCACTGAAAGGAAAATAGTGATAACTTCGAAGTCAGAACCCTTTTTCATTGCACAAAAATTCAAAATATAGTTCCTGAAAGCAGTTCAGTATGTTTTGGCACTGTCAAGCGCATTCTCAGATGCAATGGATTATTTGGAAGAGTTGCAGCTGCTTTGTTTATGTCTATCTAAAAACAATAAGCAGGTAGTCTTAATTTAGAGAGCAATTATTTCATGTAATTTCGTCGGATTTGTAAGCTCTTTACAACATCGTGGAAAACTTCAATAGCTCTTTCACAAGATTTAATTTTAAAAATATCAATTGCATATTATATCAGTATTTAAAAATTACAAAGCTCTTTTTTATGTAGCAACTAATGCTCAAAGTAATGCAGCATATATGACATGATTGATTTAATATTATAAAATATTTATTATTATTTCAACAATGCTTGTATTCAGGCTAGATCTTTTGAAAAAAGAGAATATAAATAAGATCTAATTAATGAATTTTTATTGTAGAATTAGAATTTCTTGCAAGAAAGATAATTAATATTGAAAAATCAGATTAAAATCAACAGAGGCATAACCCTTCGAATGAAGTGAAGAGTACATAGATTTACTAAATTATGATAAACCTAATGCAGTGACTTTGTCTGTTCATAGAGGTCTCAGACAGAAGATATTAAAATACCTACTTGAAAGACTTTGAAATTGGAATAATTTATTCGAGATAATTGCACAGAGATAGGGTTTGAATGCATTGTTTGAGTTTTTAATGAAGAAATGAAAGTTTCAAAAGAATAGAGATAAAGTGGGATATAGAAAATGAAAAAAATATTGAATTGAAAAGTAGTTTATTTGGTGACATTGGAATCTGAAATATGTAATAAAAGTGAACATAAAATGTTGGTCAAAAATTGACATAAAAATTGAAAATAGAGATACTTGTTTATCAAGAACTTATCTCCTTTGCAAAGTCGAATTAATACGTTTGCGACTTTGAACAAGCATTTCTCAGTGAATATTGATCAGAAACGCAAGTTTTAAAGACGACTTTCAACAAACAAAATTTAAATTACAGACATTTACTGTAGTCTAATCGATTAAACAAAACCATACGCAAATTTTTTGATTGTTTCTCTGAAATTCAAATTTACACACAATTCCCATTGATTAATCTCCTACGGGAAATTTGACTTTTTTCGTCTTAATGTCTTCGCGCAATATGGTTAGGAGAGTTCTGCCAAACCCATTTTACGTTGATTCCCTTTGAGAAAAATGCACTTTTTTTCAGTTAATAAAAGTAACATAAGTGATTTCGTTCTTCCAATGTTTTTGCCCAAATTAGTTAATAGAAAATACATCCATGTGAAAAGTCCCACTTGGTAGTTGATAAAACACGTCTAACTATTGCTCGGAAAATAATGAATTTATGTACGCAGTCTAAGCAGTGATATGATCATAAGATTTTTTTTGATTTTGTTCAAACCAGCATCTAAAGCAAATTCGGAAAATGTTTCTCGATTAGTGGATGATGCAATAAAGCTAATCAGCACGCAAAGAACAGATTTTCTACTATTTCTTTCAGATGCTTCTGCTTACATGGTTAATTGTGGAAAAACGCTGAAGGTTTTGTACCCAAAAATGAGTCATGTTACCTGCCTGGCACATGTGGTTCACAATTGTTGAGAAAGAGTCCATTTGGGATTTCCGACAGTGGATGCTATCGTTTCTGCAGTCAAGGAGGCCACCGTCAAAAACCGCACAAGAAGTTCTCTTTTTGAAGCAATCGGGCGAACGCCTCAACCAATTTTGACACGATTGGCATCTTGGCTGGAGGCCGCATTTTATTGTGTGAACAAGTTTCACGAGGTAAAAGAAATTATCATGGAGTTTGTGGACGACGATGGAATTGTTGTTGAGAAAGCTAAGAAAGCCTTTGCAGACCCTGATATTCAGTTAGAGTTACTTCAAGTTGGCTGTTATCGAACACTGGTCACACTTGTTAAAAATGGAAAGTAGTAAATTCACTATAATGGACGCTTGGCAGTTAATCACAGATTTGAAAGAAGAAATGAGGTCATTTGATCCAGTGGGAATTTTGGGGTATCTGGGACGGAGAATTCAAGCAAATAACGACTTGGGTGAAATTATGGAAGCAAACGGAAACTTATCCCCCTGTGAGTATTTACTCTTGCAAAAGGCTCAACCTTTGAGTGGCGACGTGGAACGGTCTCTTTCAAAACTCAACATACTTCAAGCCGATGACAGAAATTTTCTCAAGCAGAACATAGAACCTTACATTATTTCTTATGTGAACTCTTTTGTGGAAATTTTATGAGAAAACAATTTTAAAGTCAATTTTTATTGTCAATTTTCCCGTTTTTTAAGTCAATCCCATGTCACATAAAAGTACTATTCCTAGTAAGAACTTAATTAGATACCGTTGTAAGAGTAGCATAAAATGTGTCACGAACTAAGTAAGAATAGCATTTTTCAGTTAAGCCGTAATAAGAATAGCTCATAACATAATGTGTTTCAAAAGCGATATTCTTAGTAAGAACTTACTTAAACACCGTAATAAGAGTAGCATAAAATGTGTCAAGAACTTATTAAGAATAGTCGGTTTAAGTAAAGCCGTAATAAGAATAGCTCATAACATAATGCTAAATAGAATTTACATGACTTAATAATCACTACACAATGAATTTTACATAATATATATAGATAGAAATTTTTTTACAAATTCAAATGAATTCAGAACAAAAACTTGTGATTGGATTCACCTTAAACTAGGTTCAATCATTTATGAAAATGCAAAATTTTTATTTTTTTAAAGTATTTTTAATTTTAAGATTATCTGTTTAACATATTCAGCTTGAACCCGTTATTATAATATTTAAATATTAGCCAGATCCTACATTTGGATCACTCGTTAGTGAATACTTCTTGAATTCATATTATATCTAAATACATTCTAGGATATTCTGTCATCCGGCACCAACTCAAATAATAAGTCATATACAAAATTATATATTTTCTAAAAATTCGATGTAAAGCTATATTAGAATGCGATTCCGCCTAGTTTCAAACCTATGTGATCAGCAATTTTTTTAAATAATTAACCATTTTTTTTTAGCATTTCCTAACTAAATTCTATGATATCCTGGCATCCCGAGACCAACCTAAACACTAAGGCAAATACAGAATTTATATATTTTCTAAAAGTTTTTAAATGTAAACCTATATTAGGAAACGATTCTGCTTAACTTTTAATTATAATTTTAATATTAAGTGCAGTTTGAGTAAAAATATTTATGAAAGAGTAGGGATAGTCTTTCATAGGAAGAAATTAGGTTCATTTAATAATCTGAGAAATATTATCTTCAATTTCGATCATATGAAATTTGCTATGTTAATTAGTGAGAAAATAAAATAATAAATTCTGACGTTTCTTTATCATCTATAAAAGCATCTACGATCAATCCCTGTCAGGAAGGTTTTGTCTGACATTTCACTATTGCATAATATGTTGGTGATCTTTTAAAGGATTTGCATGGATTCAATAGAAAAATTGAAAATGTCTATTTCAAACACGCTTTACACCAAAACCTATTAATTTATAAAACCATCTACGATGATTTATTGCTGACTAAGCCTTCTTGTTTAAATCGCGTTATTTCACTTTGTTGTAAAGCATGTAATGAACTTGCACATCGAATTATCGCACAACACTTATTTTGAAGCAAATCAATTTAGTTTGTCTCCGATTAGTGGTGTGCAATTAAAATGAGTCAAATTTCTTGAGATGCACATCTTTTCTTTCAAAGAAAAATATTCAACAAAGAAAAAGGTGGTATCTTGAAAAAAATAGTTTGGCAATTACCAACTGGTCCAAAATAATATTTTCTGAAGAAGCACGTCTTGAGTTGAAGCCAAAATCGAAGAGATTTGTTAGAAGACAGCCAAGGCAGCGTTTTCGGTCAAAAACTACAAAGAAAACTAAAATTTGGCAAATCTTTGATGTTGTGGGCACCAACACATCGCTCGAATTCTACACGTACTTTCTTAGTGGAACGAGCAATTCGAATGTTGGACAAATGGCCTCCTCAAAGACCCCCATTTAAATATTATAGAGAATATGTGGCACCTGCTAAAAGTAAAAGTGTATGAAAGCCATCCTAGAAACTTAGAAGACATGTAAATATTTGCTCAAGAAGAATGGGATTTAATTTCTCTAGATACAATCACAACTATACAGTTCATTACCACGACGTGTTGTGGAAGACTGAAAGCTAGCGGTGGATGTACACAGTATTAATTAATTAAATAAGATGGTAATATTATTATTGTTGTTTACTTTTTCAGTTATATATGTTTGAATTTTAATAAATTGTTTGCTGTCAAAGCTTTTATTGTATTCTTATGTCAATAGTTGTAAAGTGGCCTTTAATTTATGCGTTCTCCCAGAAATATAAATTTCATAAATATATATTGTTATATTACAAAATTAATAAGTGTCTTAAGAAAATGTAAGATGTGGCCTCTTTCTTATTTACGATACTATAGATATTTTTCACATGCAAACATTGAAATTACCATTAATTATATTTTTTTATATATTCTCTCAAAAAACAACAAACAATTTCGAATTAATAGTTAACAGTTTTCCCATAAAACAAAATGATTATGTTAGGTCTACATATTTAGGATAATCTTAAGGATTTAAAATTTGATAATTTTTATTTTCAAAATACAAAATCACTTTGGTTTTCATTTTCTCTTTCAACTTTTGCATTCCTTTTGTTTATCACAACTACATTACTGTTTACTTTTAATTAATCCAAAAAGAAAAAGGCACCACTTTCTATAAAAAACATTTAATTGGTAATTAAGACCATTAAATTATGCTCATAAACACAATATCATGTTCCTGAATATAGACGGAAATATATTGATAATATATTGTGCCCACTATATCAAGGGTAATTACAAGTAGCTTATATATTCCTTATGCAAAGATATGGGGAAGAATGGATATATGTTCTTGTTAATTACATAAAATTTAATCAACGATCACATAAATTAATATGTAGTAGTGTTTCTTATTATAGTTTTCATCAAGCAGCTTCTACTAATAGGAAGGATTTAGAGAAAAAGATTAGAGTAAAAAAGTATAAAAAATTTAGAAAATATCAAAAAGTGCACATTTGCAATACAAAATGCATCGGCAATACAATTATACTAAAACACATTTACCGACTTCTTCCACTGAGTTCACTACATACATAGACAAAGGCACTATTATTATATATATTGTACATGTGCGTGTATAAGTAGCATCAAAAGCGCACACAGGATTTTCTGCCGGTATATCTTGGTCATTACCCTAAGCGGGGCGAAGCAAAAATTTTGAAAATATTGAGAAATAAGAGACACTAAAAATACATTTCACGACCTAAATTTTAAATTTTTCATCTATTTTGCCAAAAAAATTTTTATTTATCCAGTAAAAATAACTTTTGAAAACCTGATGGGGGACATTCCACCATTTCCCCCTGCGCAAGGCACTGGTAGGCATATGCGGGATATCGACTTAGCACCGAAATTCGATGCAACCAGAAAGAATCGAATGAAATCGACTTAAAAATTGCATAGAGTAAAAAACTGGGGGATTGTTGCTCAACGATTTTTGCTAGCAATGGTATTAATGTATCAGCAATAGAAAGCCAATCTATGCCCATATACAACAGTGAGAATTTTTTGAATATTCGGAGAAATTCGTCACAGATGATGCAGTGTCACAACAAGTGATGTTGACGTCAACGAGCAATCATCATTAGCATCTACAGGATGGTTCAGTTAGACTAGATATGTTGAAATTGCTGTCATTTTACGAAAAATGCTTTGATTTAAATAATTTTTCTTTTATTGTGTAGATTACAAAAGGAGAATATATATTCAAAATGAGAATAAAAATTAGAGTACATGAAATCTTGAAAATGTCCCCATTAACCCCAATGCATTTTTCAAGACATTTCTTGAAGTTTTGAAGCAATTTTGCAATTTGTTCAACTTTTACACAAGAAGAAGCATTCTCAACCACAGCAATCAAGTCAGGAACAGTTCATGGATTGATGCCAAAAACCATCTCTCCTAAATGATCCCATAGCCAAAATGACGTACAACCCTCTGCTGTTCCAAAAATGAGGAAGTCCTGCCTGTGCCCTTTCAATTGTTCTTATTGACTTTGGAAACTGTTCCGTTATTGTTGAAGCTATCCCATATCCTTTTGAGCTGATGTTGTTGCAACTTACTGCTTTTGCGAGGTCCAATATTAAACTCTCTGATAAATGCAAGCCGTAACTTGTTCCAGTATCTGTGCATGATAAACAGAGCAATGATTTATTTCTCTTGCTCGAACGTAAAGGCCATCACACTTACATACTATACAAAGACGTTCGTGAAAGAATAAAAGTGTTACATTAAACTGGTGGGTATTCGTAAAAATATACGTATAAAATCTACATAAAAATATGCATAAAAATCTCCCTCAACTAGCTGCAAGTGGACATAAAAATATATTGCATAGATAGTCTGCCATCGAAATGGTAGCCTTTTGAAAATATAGTCTAGCTGAAACACCCTGTGTTTTGAAGATTAGACGAAATCACGGTTAAAAACTACGAGTAGTATGCGATCAGATGAGTACAAATTTAACTCAACCTCTGCATTTGAGTTATACTGGAGGAATAACTATTCATCGCTTTTGTTGGTTCACAATCGCACAAAACTGTTTCTGGTGAATTTGCGTGGAAACTTGCTTTGACATTATTTATATGGACGTCAATGACTTTCCAGAAAATTGGAAAATGTTGGTATTTGTTATAAATTAGTTGCCTCGAACCGCTTTTTCCATCGCATTTCGATTCGAGAGCAAAAATCGAACTCAAATCTAATTAATTTTAAAAACAGCTGCTGCATCGAACATCATTAATATTTAGTTTGTAGTTTGAAAATTGCAACTTATTAGTAAATATGAATATTTTCAGTCCTTTAAGTAAGGTGCGTATCATGCCCGTAGCTAGCATTTGCAGGTTAGGGGGGGGCCATGGCCGCGAAAATTTTAATAAATCATAGTTTTATTCACATGAAATAGTTTCGCACTTTTCATTGAATTTTTAAATAGAATGGCATTAGTTTCATATATATTTTAAATAAAATTTATTCACTCCCTCTTAGTTACAGAATATTAGAATTAGTACTATGGAGTTTTGTATCCAGGATGCCAGGAGGAAGGAGGGCCAAGTGGCCCAACGGGGGCATGCCTCCTGGCCCCTTATATAGCCACGTCCGTGCCCTGTATTTATTGCAATTTTGTAGTATGTGCTAGTTTTGCAGTTATTATTACCATTTATTCAAAATGTGAATTTTCTATAGCTCTTTTCTTATTGAAATCATTGCTATTAAAAAATTTATTGATTAATTTCAATTAAAAAACACAATGTTAATGTATTTCTTGTCAATTGAGCTTATAACGTTTTCGAGCACATCTTTAAATTGTAGAAGTATTAATCTGATTTTCAAAATCATGATAATAACCACGAAATAGTTCCTCCTTTTTCCACATAACATAAATGTCAAGTACTGCTTTTTTCTTGCTTGAATTAAAATTTTTCATATCAATAGCAGAGTATAGACTAGAAATAATATAGTGCACCTGCGATTTTAAATTGAGGTTGTTGAAAGTAGTAAGAAGAGACTCGTACGACATTAATATTTGATCTTTTGACTTTGGCGGGCATGGCTATGATGTAATTGTGTACATTGGCTGTCTGTGTATCTCTGACGTCATTGGAATATATTCTGTTTAGTTGGCAAACACATTTGTTTGCAGTCTATTGTTTAAAATGTAACAATTTTTTATACATATTACATAAATAATTGTCAAATATTATTGAAATTCTATATGAAAGAAATTCGCGTTTTTGGAANATATTGATAAGCTCGTGAATTATGAAGATATACCACTCCCAAACAACAAAATTTTGCATGTTCAGTTATAACCTTCACAAGGACAGTGCACTTGTGATACATTTTTTGGATTGACTCCACATATAGATAGACTTACCTCAAACTTCAGGTTGTGTGGAAAGAATATCCCTCATACATTTGCTGCAGCACAAATTTTAAAAAATAACATTGATAGACTCTATGTGGAAGGGTTCCCAATAGACATTGCAATCCAGAAAATTTTCATGCTTATTGATGGAGAAATCAGAGACAATAGATTAAATATTTTTCTTGATCATGGACATTCATTAGAGTATTGTATATTAACCTGTTAATAAATGTATATATTTATTTTATCCCTAATTATATTATTATACATAAAATGCATCAATTTTCTAATATTACACTTATTTAACTTAGTTGATGAGATGTATCTCTAGAAATCTACCATTAATGAAACATGCACAAATCATTTCTACATTCTCATTGTATAGTAAATAGTATTATTAAATTTACTAAACTAGTGATTACATTATTTCAATCATCCTTCCCTCATGCTAAATTTTAATGTGAGTTGCATGTTAAATTAATAGTAAAACATTGACATTTTTGAGTTTAGAGAATACTATAGATTTTTACCTATTTACAATGAAATTGTAGGAGCTTAAATTTTTTATATTAAAACTAATGTTTATGAAATGTAATAATTTATCAAACATATTAACGTAAAACTAGTAGTATGAATTGGGTTGTATTATGTTGATATTTTTTATCTTTGACCCTGGCGGGCATGGCTATGATGTAATTGTGTACATTGGCTGTCTGTGTATCTCTGACGTCATTGGAATATATTCTGTTTAGTTGGCAAACACATTTGTTTGCAGTCTATTGTTTAAAATGTAACAATTTTTTATACATATTACATAAATAATTGTCAAATATTATTGAAATTCTATATGAAAGAAATTCGCGTTTTTGGAATTATATTTTATTGTTAAATTTCGTCAGTAAAAGTCATAATTAATATGTATTTTCAAACAAAAATATTTTTTTTTACTTTACATGCTTGTTTTTTTTATTAACATACATGACATTGTAAGATACCACATCACACATTAATTTAGTTTACATTTTTACTTTACTTACTTCTTTTATTCGGTAAAATTTAATAACAAATGTTTGAATCAGAGAGATAATAATACTTGTTAAAAGCGTAATGCCTTATTTCGGTAATAAACAAAAGACATAGATGCCATTTCTAAACGTTTTCTAGACGTCTTCTAAACTATTTTAAGACGTGTTCGTTTTATTGTTTATTGGGTTCCCACCATAGCATGGCACCATGTTCAAACAAGGATATAAGATCAACGTACTTTATAACATTTGTAAAATGGAATATATTCGTAATTGGTTAATAATTCGTATCATACGTTATTATTGACTCTCCAAACTGCAAAGTAGAAATTGAGGCAAAGGCCAAAGAAATTTGACAATGTATTTCATTCATGAAATATTTAGATCTCGTTACAACCCTGAAAGTAAACACTAAATTATCAATGAATTTGTTATGGAAATTTGGCCTAAAAGTTTCTCAGATGCGTATTTTTCTGACAAACGTTAAGGTTACAATATATTGTTTTGAAATTCTCAATATAAAAATTGCATAAATCATTTATTTCCTAGCTTAAAGATAAAAATAATTAATTATTTGTAACAATGATATTAAAATATATTTTTATTCAGCCTTGGTCAGATGCAGCCTGTCCTGACCAACCGGTTCGTTCAATCCAGAAAGTTGTATGGTCCGGAAGCACGAGCCCAAACTGCCCAGCCTATGAAGCCTTAGCCCGGCACATTCAAATTAATTGGACTCAGTTTAGTCCCCTTTTGCGATTCTTGCCAAAAAATATGTATTTAATTTTTCGGTTTGTTATCAAAATTTGGTATGTTAAGAACTTATATGAAAATCAATAAACAGAGATTGAACAACTTAAGATATAAATTTAATTTTTCAAAATATTTTTTTGTAAGATATATTGAATTCACAGCAATTATGTGTATTTGTGTGTGCACTGTGTAGTTTCAGGGTATTTTTTCCAATATCTTGATCGAAGCTCTTCCCAGTTCAACTCTGATATGTCTAGCTCATACCATCTCAGGTTTGTTCAGATTTCATAACTTTGTTAAACTTTTAATCTTAAATATATTGTTTATTAGATAATATTGTAGTTTTTCGCTGTAAATATGTATGTGTTGTGTTTCTATAGATTTTAGAGATTTATAAATTCCCAGTGCTAACTATTTCTTCAAATTTGTGTTTGATGCAAATAGGCCCTACAACTAAAACAGATATATAAATGCGAACCCATCAAGGGCAAGAGATAGAATTACGTTTGCCCTCACTTATATTTAAAATTTTGTAACTCGATATCTGACACCATCTGTGATGCCACGATCTCTGAAATTCAAATTAATACGATGTTTTAAGCATGCTTTTGTAAGTTGTTTGGCAAAGTGCTTAGGAAATTGCCTCATCACTTAACACAATGTCATTCTAATTTATGTTGTGATAAGTAAAGAATTATCTTAGATTTTTATAGAGCAAGACATGCTAAGGAAGTTTATCAGTTTTTTTCTGATTTTATAACATTATAACATTTCAAAACCTTGATTTATAGATTCCATTTCTGCATACTGCATACACAAAGTCTGAAAAATATGCAATATATACAATGCATATATATATATATATATATATA
>CABFPE010000107.1:1538435-1580091 GCA_900660155.1 Hofstenia miamia
TATATATATATATATATTTACAAAAATGGTATTATATGCAACAAGACAAACACAGACATATAAACAAAGCTGAAAAATTTACAAATAAAATAACACATACAAAACAGTTTAAGAAATATAATTAAAAGGCAATGCTCAAGCTATTCTGCCTGGTGTCTAGTTTCCTAATTTTTTGAGGTGCAAGTAGAATCTTGCCAATCCAAATTCCGTACTTAGTCAAGGGTAACTTATTACTTTTCACAGATTATACGACAATTAAGTTTGACAAGTTCCTAATTCTCTCCTGTGAGTTGAGTGTTTGGTTAATTAACTTAAATTAATAAACATTAGCTTTCCTAACTGCCTAACTAACAACAACTCATTTAGATCGAGAGTGGTAGATGGAAGACAGGGTCAAAAACTGAAGCGGTGCCATGCGATTCCAGAGACATCTTTATCAGCAGCAACTCCAGCTTTTTCTTGAACTCTGCAGTGGAAACCATTAACGGGATTAGTGTGTGAATGGGAAGCTCAGTGATTGTGGGTGTGTGACAACTTATCAATTTAGTGCATTGATTGTTTTTGTTATTATGATTATGTAAAGATAAGGAAATACCACAACTGCAATGCTTTAGCTTGTTATTGAGCCTTACATATAGTAGCCCTACAGATATAGTAATACATGCTAGCCCTTCATACATGTAAACAATCAATGCAGCCTGCAAGAAAGTGAATGCATAAGTTGGCCAAAGGTCTATGATGAAAAACAATGAGCAACTTGAATTCAATACTGAGTTAATAATAACTGTAAAATAATACAATGAGCAAGTTAGATTCAATGCTGAAATAATAACTACAATATAAAACCGTGAGCAACTTGGATTCAATAATGAAATGATAACTACGATATAAAACCATGAGTAACTTGGATTCAATAATGGGATAATAAGCATATAGAGCAATATAAATATAATAATAATAAATATCAAGCAATGAGTAATAGGAAAGCTACAATGGAGAAAAATCCCTATCCCTATTTGTAACCTAAAAGCACATCGAGGAAACTACAGCTACCGCCCTCACCTCAGTTGAATAGCTGATTGTGAGGCTGCTTCAGCATTCCTTTAAATGTATGTGGGGACCACCATACAATTACCTCTAGTGCTTGAACATTTAGCTTTCAATAAGAATATGAAATAACCTGACAAGAAAAGAAGTAAATCCAAACTAAATTCATTCATCAACCATTTTAACATTTGTTGCATAGCACATTTTAGTAAATAATCAAATACTCAACTAGTACCTGTTTGATCGAATTTTGTTTACAATTTTCATCGCGTTTCAGTTCTGCTTTTAATTACACTGTTTGGTCATTTTTGTTTTTGCCAAATACTGTCAAGTTAATTTTAAATATAAAACTGCATAAAACATTTTACAAATCAAATAATCAATCATAACCATGTGTTTACAATTTAATCATTATTACATTTTAGTCTTAGTTACATCCATCTTTCTTCTCACTTTGACCACACAGGGTTATTCAATGTATATATATATATATATATATATACAAAAATGGTATTACATGCAACAAGACATGTAAACAAAGCTAAAAAATTTATAAATAAAATAACACATACAAAACAGTTTAAGAAATATAATTAAAAGGCAATGCTCAAGCTATTCTGCCTGGTGTCTAGTTTCCTTATTTTTTGATGTGCAAGTAAATTTTGTTTATGTTTTCTTTTAAATGGATTTAATGATTTAGAATCTCTGAACCCTTGTGTTAGACTATTCCTATTTCTATTTGCAGCTGTTGTAAACAATCTATTCCATTGTGAGCACTTTACTTTACTGACAATTATACATTATTATTATAAATTTGTTTATATGATTATTTAGCATGAGGTAATTATCAAGGAAATTTAAAGCACCTGGCAATGTATTACAAAGTTTTCAAAAGCAAATTTTCAATTGATCTCAACACCCAAATATGTCAGTAGTAAGGCCATGGCAATTTGATTCCACTTTTCTCTGATTGGTTGAGAGAATAACTTTGACCCTTGCCATCTTGTGGATATTAATGTGGTTGTTGTAATGACATCATGGAATTTGCATAGTCATTGTGTGTTGACTGATTAAACATGTATTTACTAGTTTGTGATAATTTCAGGGGGGTTAATTTAGTTTGCACACATCTATTTGCTGCTAATATACATGGCATTGTTAGCTGACTAATTGCAACTCTATTACATTGTGATAATATGTTGTTGATTAATGCTTAATTTTCTTATCCTTGAAAAATTGTTGTAATTTAATTAGTTTGCTAAACTCTATACATTACATTCAATGGGTTATTTTCATATGCTGCTATTTCATGGTAAAAATTTTTGCATTAAATTTGTTTTTTCTAATATATAAAATACAAAATGGAAAAAAATATTTGGCATATTTAAGCATTACAGGCGTATGAAATATGGACTTACATGATAAAAACAATGTCACTTTCTAAAAAATTATACATCCAATGCTATTAGTAGGATATATAAATATACATCCTTTTTTAATACAATATTATTATAATAATTTTACACAGCAGTCTTCTTGTAACATCCTGTACCAGGCATTATTACTGTTCATCCTTTGTTACTTTATAACATTGGTTGTATCCTTGTGGGTAGGGATTTACTAACTAGATACTGTTTAGCTTTTATTTGTTTCTGCTAGCATAATGTAACTAGCTTTAACTCTTCACTTTTTAGGTGACAAAGCCATACAGCAATCTCTCCAATATTGGGCATCTGCCCAAAGCTGATCTCCACATCCAGTTTCACCAGTCCATTGATGATCCACTTGGTTGAGTTCCACCTCTCAGCTCTGTGAGATAACTTATTTGTACCCTATCCTAGCTCAGTGTATACTCAAGACGAGA
This sequence comes from Hofstenia miamia, assembly GCA_900660155.1. Lineage (NCBI taxonomy): Eukaryota > Metazoa > Xenacoelomorpha > Acoela > Hofsteniidae > Hofstenia > Hofstenia miamia. The sequence goes on from CABFPE010000107.1 coordinate 1,541,347, forward strand.
CACAATTTGATTTAGACTCTATTTTGTAAAAGTGTTTCATGAATATGCGACCAGACTTGTTACTAGCTACTTAATTAATATTACCAAAATGTATTGGCTTGAATAATTTGTTTAATATTGAGCAGCTTCCTAACCTACATTTATTAATTAGTACATGCTCAGTAACTTTATTGGTCATTTTATAGTCACTAATTTGGATTTGAAATAGTATAAATATATTACCTAGGTTTCAGTCATCTGACTGTATTTTGAATCTATTTATTTTAATACATGTACTGAATGATCACTAGTCAACTAAATGAGAGAAAAACCCCTATGCCTAACCCAAGTGCCCTTTCATGATCTGGCACAAAGACCCTAGAATCAATCTTCATGATGGATCCAGACCACTACTAAACACAACTCATTTAGATTGACATCATAAAAAATAATCAAACCATATTAACAGAACAAAATAAGAATTCAAAATAAAATTCTTTATCAATTGCTTACAAGGTTTTGTATCTATTTATAGTAAATTCCAAAAAGTACCTGTTGATTTCAAATTTGAACTTTCATCTGCCAATATGGTGGCTAAAAATAATGGAAGTAATTCCACCCCCTCATTTTGCCAAAAAGTATTATTATCAACAGATACTAATCTCTTATAGTTGGCACTTATTGTTGCTTGGTTGCATAATACAAATTAATCTAACTGATTTAATAATTTTATAGTATTTTTAATCATCATTCTTCTTTGATCTTATTCTTGTCTTGATTTGACATTAGCAGTTTGATTTAGTTGGATGATGCTACATTCTCTTTGCATTTCATTTTGGTTTATGTGAATTTTTAGGGTTGTACACATTTGTAGAATATCACATCTTTTGTTAACTTGGCACATTTTTTCAGTTTATTTGGTGTTTGGCTTTGTGTGCTTGTAGACATTACATAGCTTTCCTGTTTCCTTTGCTTTGCACCTTTAATTTACCATTTTCATTCTACACTTTTCCCTTGTATTGTAGTTGCCATAGAAATGAGAATGTTTTCCAAATGATTCACCATTCTTGTAGCTGACATACTGCTGCATACTCAATTTCCCATCTGTAGATATGAATTATACTAATCAAATTTGTTTCAATTCCATATTGAGATCACCTTCTAAATGTAGAAATGCTTGTAGATGGATAGTAACTTGTGTATTATTCACACTTTAAAAAACAGACACATGGTATTTAAAAGACTTTTGAGAAAATTACAACTTAATTATTTATAAGTCAATATATTTAAAAGAAACATCAATAAAATTGCTCTTAACCATGGTTATAAACTCTACTATGGCTTGAAAATTTATTATATATTCAGTTAATATTATCCAAAGGGCACAACAAAGTGACAATCAATATGTATAATTTATAGTTTTAGAAAGTTGATAGTTAAAAAAATAGGAAATTGAAAATGCATGCAATTAAACAGGATATTAAACATAGCAAAAATGAATGTGTACAAATTAGTTTCACTTATTTGTTAGTAAGAATATTTTAAACATGCATGATATTCAAGAAAATATTATTTTAATCATAAATTTAAAAAACATGTTTGGTGAAATGAGATATATTATAATATACATAGCCAAAAATACAAAAGTGTAGACATTCTTTGTTATTTGTTTGCATTTGAAATCAGCATTTTGGGTCTACTAAGTTGAATAGTCACCAATTTAAGTTGTTCTTTTACTTTATGCAAAGTAAACAAAATATCTGCTATACTTTATGATGTGGGGAGCTCTACAATGTCAGCTAGCTAAAAAAATTTAAATATAAATATGTTGAGTGTTATAGATTTGATTAAAATACAGGCATGAGGAAACAAAAAATATTAAACAATATATTAAAATATTAGCTAAATAGTGAAGAATTCTGTGAAAATTGTGAATTAATAATTTAAAGGTCAATATAGTGAAAAATAATGTCTATAAAATTGCTTAATCATGGCATAAACTCTACTATGACTTGAAAATCATCCATATCCCAATGTTTCTATGTGTAGATGTATTTTGAGATCTAAACAACACCCCCAGCTTTACATTTACTTTGAGATTGAAATCAATGCAAATTATCAGCTTGAACAGAGCTAACATTTCAGTTAAGCTATTTCAACCATCATTTTCCTTTAGATTGTAGACTATGACTCCACAATAATATATGAATTCAACAGGTCAAGGTAACATTAATTGAATAAAAAAAGAATTATTTAACCCCATGTTACTCAAGATAACAAAAAGCAAAAAATCTCTTAAAGATACTATAACTTCAATTATTGATTGAAAATAGGAAACTTGGTGAGTGTTCATTTAATAAATTCATCTGAGCACTGCTATGCAAGGCCTGAATGTGGAATAAAAATCCAAATTTAAATACATATTTAGCAAAATTTTGCAATAAATGTACCTGTATAATAAAACAATATGAAACCAAACCATCCAATTCATAGCTAAGTGTAAAACATGGGTAGATATTTACTGAGCTTTCATTATAAATCACCAGTATAATTACAATTTTGATCTATTCTTTAATATGATATGAAAGAAAGCAATGTCAAACATAATGCAACAATTAATTTAAAAGAAATAGTCAAAGTATGACTATTTTGAATAGATATTTTTTATTAATTAGAACAAAGAATTTTAAAATTACAATAATATTTTGTTTTTTATTTACTGAATATTTCTCTTGATTTTCTTTTTGTATTAGTTAATTGACTGTTCCCTTTTTATTCTAGAGCTGTGTTGTTTAGTGATTCTAAATCTCCATGGAAACCAGAACATGGCATCTTTGATGAAAATAAATTCTTATAGTATTTGCTTAATGTAGTTGGAGTTTTTATTTGATATGATATTAGAAATAATTAAGGGGGTATCCCCACAGAAAATCAAGTTTCTCAGATTTGAGGTTATGTTAAAAAGTAATGGTATGCATGTAATAACTGAAGTTGTAATGTTGAAAAAACAAAATTTCAGAGGAATCAGAAATTTGGTTGCCAGGGAACTTAATACAAAGGAAATAAAAGAATATACTTTTTTTCAGGTGATGTGAATAATTTATATAGCAAACAATATACATATTAAAACTAATTATGGGACCTATGCAACCACAGAAGAGATTTTGTGCAATTTATGAAATGATAAGTAGTAGCATGGATAAATTTGCATTTTTAATTAGTACTCAGCTCATTAAATATGCATAAACCAATTTTAGAAAAATTTGAAGACATAACATAAAAAATCTTTCTATAGTTGCATAGACTACAGGGTGTACTATATACGCCTTTTCTTCTTGAATATTTTTTTTGCCAAAAATATACAAAATTCAAGAAAGCAAAAAGTGGAAAAAACACAGTTAAAGTGAATTTTTGAACAAAAATAAGCCAAAAATGGTCAGATATTTTCACATTTTTCATGAAATTTGGATGTATTTTCTGAAAAATTATTTTGGATATGTTTAAAGAAGTATATTTTTACTAAATTTAATAAATAAAAAAAATGTTACAATTTATAGTATTTTGGTAAATTTTCTGTGGGGTTACCCCCTTAAACAATGTTACTATGCTAGTTGTTTATTGAAGATATAACAAGATTTACATTATTGAATACATTCAACAATCACTGACCAATTCTTATATAAAATGAATAATGTTTTTGTTTTACGTGAGAATTTTTTATTCTTCCCATATAAATTATCACATGTTGCAAAAATGAACATTTGTTCATTAAAATATATATTTCTATACATAAAACTTACCATGAATTTTCCATTTTATTCAAAAAATATTTGCCATTCTAACAGGTTTTTGTTGTGTTAGAGAATTATTAGTGTGTTACTTGACATGATCAAATGTACACACCCACACACACACCCACACACATTTCATAGTAATTATTAAATGCATATCTTTTTACATGATATTCCAAATACATCCTATCTACCATTGCAATTGAATTAACTGTTTTTTCATGATGAATGATTGACACAATAGAAAGCTCTGCTATATGTTATAAATTTATTTTTATGAAATGTAATTGTACTCTTTAAAGCTAATCCTTGTAACAAGGAAATTTAAACATTTCTCTCTTTTACATGATGGTTTGATTATACTTCCAATTTCTATTGTAATTCAATTAACCATGCTAGGCTAATATTCACACTATGTATTACATGTTTATATATTGTATCATCATCCAACCAATTAGCTGCTAACACAGAAAGTCAGTAGAGAAACTTAAGATTGAATTTAAAATATGATTAGAAATAAATTATAAAAATTACTATCAACTTAAATTTGTTTGTATTATGCAACCAAGAAATATTAGTGCAATTGATTACAAATTAGTATTTGTTGATCCTACTAATTTTGGCAAAACAAAAGGTGGGGCAGCATCACTTCCATTATTTTTAGCCATATTGGCAGATGAACAATTTAAATTTTGAAATCAACAGGTACTTCTTCAATTTAGCTATAAATAGATTCAATTTAGTTGTAACCATTGATAAAGAAATTTCTTTTTAATTGTTTTACTTATTTTCTACTACAGTTTGATTACTTAATAAAATTTCAAGCTAAACAATTGATGTTTAGTAGTGGTGACAATCCATCATGGGAATGATTCTAGGTTCCTTGTGCCAAGGCATGAAAGTGCACTTATGTTAGGGCTATGGTTATGAGTTTTTATATTTGTTTAGCTGACTATTGATAATTCTCTTACATGTATTAATGATAACAATTCCAAGATATGGCTAGTAAGCCAAACTTAAGGATTTATATTTACATTATTTTAGATCTAAATTGATGAATATAATGTGGCTGAGCCAGGGTTTTAAAGTCGAGTTCGAGTTACTCAGGCCGAGTTTTTATGATTCAAGTTCGAGTTCAAGTAATTTTTTAAATGAAATTCCGAGTTCAATTGTGTTTTTTTCTAATTCCGAGTTTTTTAGGGTAAAAAACATTTATTAAACAATAATTCTAAGCTAAAAAAGAAATTTTGTGATTGGTAAGAAAATTTTTATTTAAAAAAAATTTAATTTTTACGCTATTCTCGAGTGGATTTTTGAATGAGTTCGAGTTCAAGTTTTGATGATTTCTCTTCCGAGTTTTTCCGATCGAGTTTTGCAAGCTTATTCGAGTTCGAGTTCTTAGCATTCTGAGTACTCGAAAACCCTGGGCTGAGCATGCATCAATTACTATATGTAGGATAGGAAGATGCTAGATATTTAATTAATTTACTAAAGCCAATATATTTCAGTAATGGCTAAGTACAATATTAAGTAAGCTGCTAGTAACAATTCAGGTTGCAAGTATATAGTACACTTTACAAATAGAGACTAAGTCAAGTTGTGTCTTGTCTTGAGTAAGCACTGAGCTAGGATAGTGTACATATAAGTTACATCACTGAGCTGAGAGGTGGAACTCATTCAACTGGAACATGAAGAGTGGTGGTTACTGGGTATGGAGATTTGCCTTGGGCTGATGCCCACTCACCAACTGGAAATGAAACTGTGAAGCTTTGCCACTGAAATAGTGTTCATTATGTCACCCATTAATGACAGTTAATGAAATTACTGATGTAGATGTGAAGCAGTATAAGGATAGTACATCCCTACCTGCTAACATATCATTCAAATTATAACAGTATAATACAGAAACCAGATGACAAAGCCTGGTAGAGCGTGTTATATGGTGATGGTGACAGCTGAAAAGAACAAGCAGGATTTGGAAAAAATTTCTTTCATCTGAGTTAAGATGGATTTCTTCTCAGAACTAATTTCTTCTACATTCAACATAGGTGCCTAAGATACAATCAGTAATATAACTTGGATACCTATGACATTATTATGTCTTAGTCAAGAATGGTAATTATAAACACCTGGATGGTTATATCAGAAAGAATTTGATAGTCAGTGAAAATATTAATTCACACCTAACATAGTGCACTAATTAAGATCCAAGAATTGGAACTAAGAAGGAAAGCCATTACAAACTATTCCAAAAATGACAAAAGGAAAAAAAGGTAGCACCAAAAAGACAGTACCCAGCTTATAGTCAACATCACACTCTGAAGATACAGATTTGTCCCCTGCTACAGAGTTACAGACATTGAACATGTCCCCTGAAATAAGTCCATGAGAAATCTTTGAAATATTAAGGAAGAGTAATGAAACAGAAATGCTGTTGATAAATGAGATAAAACCATTGATGGATAAAGTTAAGAAGATGGAACAACAAAGCAAAAGCATGCTGAATAAACTCAAGGCAGATATGGAAGTAAGACTAGACAGGCAGAGTGAACTATTTTGACACAAAATCAGAACACTCACCCAACAACTGTCTGAATCGAACAAAACCAGAAATGTGAAAAGATGCATCAGCAATTAGAAAATGAGAACAGGCAGCTGATACAAGGCAACAATATACAGGCAGAAGAGCTTGAGCAACTAAAAGATAAATTGAGACTAATACAATTAAACAAAGAGGAGGATCACAAAAATATTCAAATGCACAAAATAGAAATTTGTCATGCAAAAGAGAATGAATCATAGGCACCACCTATTATTGCAAACAAATGAGTACATTATGAAGAGCTTGATGAAGACATTGATGAAAAAAACAGAGATTTATAAACAAGATTATGAAAGCAGTAACCAACCAACTTCAATGCAATGAAATAGTAAAAAAGCACAGCAAACCAAGCTATGAAGGCTCAATATTACTGCAAAATAGAAATAACAATGCCATACCATGCAAGGCAATGTTGCCAAAATTTAATGGGAAAGTGGATGGGTACAATCTGACATTCACAGAATGGCTTCAAATATTTGAAATCACCACGTTAGAAAGGAAGGTGAACCAGGAAGCAGCAGCAAGACTCCCTTTATACCTCATATGAACTGCATATCAACATTATTTGCTATTGGACACTGATACAAAGAGAAATTACCAACTGTTAATAGGTGGTTTCATAGAATATTATGAAAATGAAAGTTTTAAAAATCAATATCAGATCATTCTAAATGCCACAAAAATGAAGAAGAGTGTTGGAATTACATCCAACATGTTGAGCAACTGGTGTTGTTAATGTAGCATAATCCAAAGCATTATGCTGCTAAGAAGAGAAGAACAGATGATTAGTCAAAATTAAGATCAAATTATTATTTATTGATTAAAAACAATTTAAATTTAATTATCATAATTATGTTTGTAATATGCAACTAAGAAGCAATATAGCAAATTAGTATAATAATTTGACTAAATGAAGAGGGTGAAAACACTTCCATTATTTTTAGCCATTTTGGCAGACAAACAAATTCAAATTTTGAATGACAAGGACTTTTTGAATTTAACTATAAATAGAGTGAAAATCTATTTGGAAATTGTTGAAGTAAATTTTTCAAAAATCTTATCTTTAGATTTCATTCAGTTTGCATATTTATAAATCATGTCAAGCTAAATGGTAGATGTAGTAGTAGTGGCTTGGGCATACATTGGGAGCAATTTGAGGGTCCTTGATACAAGCCATGAACTTGCACTTACATTAGGGGTACAGATAGGAGTTTTCCTCCATTTAGCTGACTATTGATTTGTTCATGTGAATGTATTAAATAATTGAATTCAGAGATAAGGCTAGTTAGCCTACTGTAGGTTATATCTATATTATATTATCTTGACTAATTAGTTGACCTAAAAATAGACCAATAAATAGATTGAGCATGTATTGTTATCTAAATGTAAGGTAGGAAGCTGCAATTAACTATCTACTTTATTTATCTATATTAATTAAAGCCAATAGTTTTCAGTAATGGCTGAAGTAATATTTTTTAAGCAGCTAGTGACATTGCCAGGTTGTGAAGTAGTACAAAATTACACATTACAAATTGAGTTTAAGTCAGTTACATCCAGCCTTGAGGGTTGCACTGAGTTAGGATAGGGAACACATAAGTTACTTTGTTGAGCTGAGATTTGGAATAACACAATCAAATATGGAGGCACACAAATGCGGATTGAATTGGAAATCAGAGTTGACCAGAGTCCACAGTGAGATCAAAGAAGAAAACTGTGACAATGATCATACCTAAACAGTATGGGATTAATTGAAATTAATATAAGTTAATGACAATACACATTCTGTCAGAGTGAAAGATCAAACTAGTACATCCCTACCCACATCTAACAAGAAATAAGAATTTAAAAGAATGATTAGCTCTTTGTTACAGCCTGGTAGTGGATGCTACATGGTGACCATGACAGATATGAACAAGAAGAAAAATCAAACCAACACCCTGACTTGGGACTTGGAATCAATAAGTAAGAGAAGCAAACATGATAGAAGAGAACAGAAAACTTGCAAAGAACCACTAATACAGCACATAGTCAGTTACCACCACTACACCTAACTTAAAGCAGGTTCAAAGACAAAGAATTGTTTTGAACTGCTAGCCACTACTAATTGTAAATCAAAATGACAAATACAAGAGGCACAAGCAAACCAACCCCCATCCCAAGGAGAACTTGTTCTGAAACTGATGTATCCCTATGGAACAGGAAACTCTACATATGTCCCCAGAAACAGGATCCAGTGAAGTCTTAGATATTCTAAGACAGACAAATGAAACAGAAACAATACTAAGATCTTAGATACAATTGTTGGTAGAAAGAATGGTGAAACTGGAGCAGGAGAATGAAAATGCAATGAGTGAATTAAAAATTGAAATGGACAATGACCTAGAGAACCAGAGTGAAAATTTCCAAAAACACATCAAAGCATTAACAACCCAATTAGCACAATCAAACAAATGCTTCCAGGAAGCTTCTCACCTTCTTTTTTACTAGTTATTATGTACTTCTAACTAATGAGAGAACAAGAGCATGTTCATTCCATAGGTAACAAGTATTCAGAGAACAAGTTAGTTCCAAACTTATTCTTACAGAATCAGGCCTCTGGCCAAAGTGATCAACCATTTCCAACAAATAATTCTCAGCTAATTTTAGACTAGAGAAAATACAATAATTATAGCTACATGCAAACCATGCTTCCTAACCATACTCATCCTTATACCTAATGCCTACTATCACTTAGACTAGAGGAGTCAAACCATAGGACTGTTTAAAGCCTCTGATTATCCTAACTTTTGTCTGAAGTGACACCCTAAGCATTGATCATACTGATCAAATACACAAATAAATAAAATAAATATAATAAAAGATAATAAGTGGGCAATTTGTAAAAAATCTGTAATCTGAAAAATGCTAAAATATAAGGTTAATCAAACATATGGCTGGGGAAATTTATAATAGCAAAAACAAAACCAACTGAAAGCTAGGGTAGCAAAACTTAAATTAACAGAATTCACACTTTCTGCGTATTTACAAATAATAGCAAACAGTAACTCACTTATTATCAGATGGTGAGTAATAGTGTAGAATCATGGGCTGTAAATATACTAGGAAACTATTTGACTCTGCAGAAGGTTTAACATAGAGATCGGACAGCCCTGATTCCGGGAAAACAATTAAAGAGAGAATGTATATAAACATTGGTAATTCATCCAAGTAATAAATACTTTAGGTAACTCCAAGATGACCAACTCACATGGCTTCCAGCCAAAGTGAAGTCTTCAGGAACAGTGTAGTGCTCGACTTAATGCATGGTGCTACCCTATTTGTCTCACTTATTAATTTCTATCTCAGACAAAATAAACATCTCATTTTCATTGTTAGTTCTCAGCTCACTAAATAATAGTCTGTAATTGCCAGACATTCGTGCTAGCCAATGGCATGGTATCATCACAGTGTCATAACATATAGGTGCATGTACGTGTTGAACATCGAATGAAAGTTTTATTATTTCCTTATGCGTAACCGTATCCGTAACTTAATGAGTCCACAATTTGGGCTGGTAAGATCTGTTGATCTCCAGGAGCTACGTGTTGCCCTGTACTTTGAGAAAGCACTCCCAAATTGTCGCTGAACTTAAGCAATTATTTTCATAATCAAAAAATACAAAATAAAAAATAACGGAGGAGAAAGTGAACAGTAATTGAAGCTAGATAAAATCTATTGACCTTTCTCAACAGTGTTTCTCAATATATACAATTTCAAATAATTACCTGCCTTTGTTTACAGTTAATCATTAGCTATTCATGTTATCAATTTCCCTCACAATTTAAATTTGAGCAACACGTTTAGCACCATCGAGGGGACATAACAAGCTTTTGTAAACCTAAGCTCGAAATTACTCTTACGTCATGATGATGTTAATACAATCAAAAATCAAATGTATAATAACCACGAAAATTCCCCAAGTGTCTCTACACGCCCCCCCCCTTTGCTCAAATTAATTCTGTGGCAGTAGATGGAGAGTAGGACCCGAGACTATTTGTTGAGTAGCCATGACCATTTCCCTGGCTAGTTCTCCTTCCCATTCTTCTAATTCAGCATAATGAGGCTCACGGGAAAGTTGCATTAAGACTTCTCTTTGTGTATCAATCTCATCTTTTAACTTAAAGTAGTGTATTGCAGGCAATCTGTTGTTGATGGGACAATTCTTTCTTAAGTTGTTTAAATGATGAGTGAATGTATCATGAAATCTTTTGTAAAGGCGAAATCCTTTCAGAGCAATCATTAAGGTCATTAATGCGTCTGTGTCGGATGTATGGGCATCCTCAGATCGAATCTGGGTGTCTGGGTAAAAGTGTTTGAACACATCTCGCAACAACCCCATATGGGTTGCATGATCCATAAATAAGGAACAGAACTCTTGTACCTGACTTAGTGTCATCTCATTGGGATCAGAAACATCAGCTCGAAGCATTGTGATTATTTCAATCCTTTTTGTTACATCATAATATCTTGTGGTCGTTTCTATGTTATTGATCCACATCAGATCTCCAGCAGCTTGAAAGAGAATTAACACCCAGGGGTCAATAGTTCGTACAGTTTCATGGATCTTCCTTAATTGCTCGCTAATTGTGGTTCCTTTATTAAAGACATCATGAATCGTTAACTTTCCATTGATAAAGATTCTTTCTTTGTTATCACTGGCCAGTAATTTTTCACGTACCGACTTGTATTCATCAGATTTCATTAGTTTATTTGCCTCAGCAGCAGTACTCACGTAATTCAATCTATTGGGAAGATGGGCTGACACTTTCTTCTTATTTTTCTTTACTCGCAATTTTGGTTGAATGAGTGGAGTCTCAACATATGGAGGGGGAATGCATAATAAATTTTCCTTCCTAATATTGCATTCCAAATCTACAAACGAACACTTGGTTTGTAAGCTAGCAGTCCCAATCGTAACAGGATAGTTGATCTGAGTGTTTTTAATCGTATCCCAGAATTGGGTCTTAAATCCATATTTTTGTAATTCCTCAATCTGTTTGATAGAGATCTTAATCCGGGCAGTAGTGCATTCTACGTCCAGAGCTACTTGTCGCCCTGGGGATTGTAGAATGACCAGTTCCTCTTTCAAAAACATCTCGGTTAAACACCATTTCATCATTCAAAGCACGTCCTTTTCACTATTCTCCACTAGTACTCTCTTTTGAGTCAACAACTCTTTATCAAAGTCGGACGAGTCATGCTCTAGCATGAGAATCCTTTCATTTTCAGTAATTGACCATTGAGGGGTATGCTGGGGTAATCTGCCAAATTTCTCCAAATTAGCTTTCTCAATGAGGTCTCGGATGTGGGGAGATAATTGAAGTGAGGATGTAGCCAATAATTCCTCTTCTCTGAAAAACTGTTCAGGGGTCTTCATGACCTGTTCAAATATAGTGATAGGAATTATCTTGCCTTCTTTTTCAACCTGTCTGGCAGATTCCGCAAATTTTCCATACCCACACTCTGGATAAGATATTCTGTGTGCATCGAAGAATTTTTCTTTCTTCTCTATCACTCCACTAGTTCTTATTAACTCCAAAAATGTTTTTGTAGAACCAGGTTGTCTTTCAATCAATCTTTTCGTGTTTAGTGGAGTACTATTCGAAGAAAATATTGCAAACTTAGTTTCAGCAGTCGCACCCCACATGTACTTTTTCATCATTTCAGAAAAAATATTGATGTCCAACAGACAGATTCCCAACTGATTGCTAATCAAGATGATTGACATTTTCCCAGTTATACTACTTGCCCCCACCAGTCGGGCATAATATTTTTCGTAGTGATCCATGGCTCTCTTGGTTTTGCAGGGTGAAGATGGCGGTGTACATTTGTGTAGTAACCAGTTCTTCACTTTCCATGTAAGTGGACAGACAGCTATTTCATGATCCGCCATTTTTGACATGGTCTTACATTTTTTCTGATTGATTGGTAAAATTATATGAGGGTCTCTAGTTAGATAGATGGCAATGATCCATATGGCACCTCTTGCATAAATGTCGGGTACTCTTTCTTCTGAAAACAACTGTGACTTAAAGTTTTTCCGATCTTGAATGTCATAAGAAAACTTGATTTCCCGTAATAATCGCTCAACAGTTTGGTGGTAGTGAGAACTAGGACTTTTTATTTGTAAGTTGGGCCAATTGGATTCGGAGTTTTTTGTGGCTTTGATGTCTGACCATATTGTAGAGTGGCTCGGGGATTCTGTTGCTTTTAATTTTTACAACATTACTTTGAGTGAAGGCGAAACTGACCCTCATATCCGTTACAGTGTGTATAGAGTTTACGTTTAGCAATTCCAGGGTTTGTGCCTGCAGTATCATATCAATTAATAGTTTTTTATCTACTGCTAATCTATGTGAAGGAATTTTCTCGCATAACATGAGATCTGTAAATAATAGTTTAGTAACTGATGGCATATGAGTGTGTTGCATAGATATTTGACTATAGGTAGATCTATAGAGAATAATGAAATTCTCCATCCTGTAGTAAAGGCTTTCTATCGCTTCGGGGATGCTGTCTTTGTGTTCTTCCCTAAGCACTATTACCAGCCTTATTCCTTCAACTTTTGCTATCCGATATGCAATTTCTATCTGTTCCATTATCTGTTTATCCTGAACTTCATGAATTCTTAAGAAATAGATTACTAAAAGGTTTGGGAAATCAATGTTAATGCATTCAAAGCTTCTAATTGTGCTTCCACTATTTAGAAATTTGCAAAGATTGTAGATGGAAAAGTCTTCATCAAAAGAAATATGCACTGTACTTCTCCAATATGAATGACTAATTCCTTCAAGCATGCTTGAATCATAGCATATTATGGAATTTATTTTTGGACATCTCTCTGCATCAATTATAAAAGGTATTATATCAATAGAACAACTTAACTGTCTAGTATTGTAAGTCCATCGTAATTGGTTCTGTGTTTCTTCTGAAATATCATCCTGAATGTAATGTACTGCTCTACACGTAGCTATGAAATAGGGGTGCAGTGTTTCTTCACCAACTTTCGACATCTTTTTCTTTCATTCTTCTGTCTTCCTAGATCTGACTGTGGAAGTAATGGTAGAGGAACTATCAGAGGTTGAGGGGGCTATCAAATCACTCTTTGGGGAGGTATTTACATTCAGTAATGCACTAAATGGGTTACGTATATTTTGTGTTTTTAAAGTTTGTGAGGTTTATTGCCAGCTCTGCTCGCGCATGTGGAAGTACATGTTCCCCACGTAGTAGCAGATGGGGATGGTGTCAATGCTGTCTGCTCTCCTAATCATGAAGCTATGTGTCGCCCACACGGGATAGGACTCTCTGCTAGCACCTTCATGTCGTCCTTGTTTGTTTTCACATGCCTCATCAAGCAAAGATCCATGTCTCCCATGCTAGATGAGGATGTACCATCATGTCTGCTAACCTCCATTTTCTTTTTCACTCATCGACGGAGCAGAGGAGCTGGTGACTCGTGTTTTTTCTTCCCTATCAGTATCATTCCTAAACATATCTATAAGGTTAAGGTCCCAAATATTGGGATCATAAGTTGGATTCTCTCTGGCTCGCCTTGAAGGCAACACTCTTGAGCCACAATTATCTACTATATCATGTTCAAAATCAGTATCATAAAAATCTTCCTCAGCAAATTTGGTTAAATTATCATAAGTTGCAAATTCATCAATACCATTATCAACTAATGTAAATTCATTATTGTCATCAATGATGACATTGTCAATATCTTTAATTGATTGTTTCAGTCTCTGAAAATGTACGGTTTTTCCGTTATTAAGTGTATATGTGTTGTGGTCGAGCACTTTCTCCACAGTAAATGGTCCTTGCCAATTATTGGCTAATTTCCATACTTGATTGTGATCAGTTGTTACACGAGGTAGATATGCAAATACTTTATCTCCTCATTGATGTGATTCGCCATATAATTTTTTATTAAACGTTCTCTTTTGTCTAATACAAGATTGATTAGTGTTGTGACAAATAGTTAAGTGAATTTGCTGCATATCACATAACAACTGATTGACATATTTATCTAATGTAATTTCTGAATAATTAGGATACATAATTGATAACAAGGTTAATGCTTCACAGCTGAACATAGCTTTAAACAGACTGACCCTGGTTGTAGAATGAACTGAGGTATTCAATACATTCTATCACCTGACGCCAATCTTTCCCTGCTGCTCATGATAATGCCACTCTAATTAGCTTTATTAGAGTTCTGTTTAGCCATTCCACTAAGCCATTGGCTTGAGGGTGGTATGAGGTAGTGAAGTCATGTAATATTTCTAATTCAGACATAAGGGTTTTCATCAAATTACTTTCAAACTGTGGACCATGATCTGAAATAAGCCTAGACATAGGGCCGTATTTTAAAATCCATTCCTTCACTATTTTATCAGCTACCTTTTCAGCATGTGTGTGCTATCCATTGGAATTATTCTAGCATATTTGGTAAAGTGATCTACTATCACTAAAAGATGTTGAAATCCCTCACTGTCACGAGATAATTGCTCCAGGTCCATATGCACAATTTCATTGGGACATTCTAATTCAGCCTGTTGTTCGGGAAATGAGAGGAGTTATTTAATAAACACTTCCCACATTTGTCTATTACGTCCTGAACTGTTGATCGAATTCCAATGGTAACATACCGAGAGTTAAATGTCTTTTCAGTTTGTATAATTCCTAAATGACCTCTTTTGTGAACCCTCCTCACAAGATCTCTTTTAAAATATTCTGGAAATAGCAAGGTGATTATTTCGACTCTTTGCATATAGTAATCCTTTCTCTGTCATTTTCCAGTTGTATTGATTGTAATATCTAATAGCAGTTGGTGAAAGGGGAAAGAAGGGGTCCTTCATCCTTTTCATAATATCGGAGAGTATGAGATCATTTTGTTGATGTTTAATAATTTCTTCTTCAGATATTTCTTTGCAGATTAAGATTGGCAAAATTTCTTTACCATTTCAATCAGCATTTATTTCGGGAATCAATTCATATTCAGTGTGTGGTATAAATGCAAATGGGATCTTCTCCCCAGCCGGCTTTTTTAAATCCCTTTCATAGCTTGGCAACACTGTCCAATAATCAGCGTTCAGATGTAAACGTCCAGGGCGATGTTTTATCGAAAAAGAAAAGTTGTTAAGATATTCTATCCATCTGGCTACTATGTTGGACTTATCTCCTGAAAATTTTTTAAGCCAGGTTAGTGCGCTGTTGTCAGTGCGCACAATGAACTTGCGACCTAAGATAAAATATCGAAATTTCTTGAGTGACTCCACTAATGCTAACATTTCACATTTGGTCGCACCGTAATTTTTCTCAGCAGCTCGTAATTTCCTACTAAAATATTGAACTGGGCTTTCAATTCCATGTATCTCTTGGCTCAACACGCCACTAATGGCGACAGTGCTTGCATTGCAGTCTACAATGAAATCCTTTGTATAATCCAGGGTATTTAACAACAGTATCTTTTGTAACTTGGTTTTGATTCCTTCTAATGCTTCCTGCTCAGTCCAGGTCCATTTGAATTCGTGAGATTTCTTAAGCAGTTGAGTGATGGATTTTGTTTTCTTGGCCAAATCAGGGATAAACATCCCAAATCAGGGATAAACATCCCGTAGTAATTTAGAAATCCCATTAACCTCTGCACATCTTTTCGGCTCCTGGGTGTCTCAATTCTTTCTAGAAACTGCTTTGCATTGGTTTTTATTGAGATTCTTTCGTGCTCAATTACTCTGCCAAGAAACGTGACTTTAATTTGAGCCAAAGAGTATTTATTCCCATTCACTTTAAGTCTGGCTTTCTGCAATAATCCCAAAGTCCGATTTAATTTTTCAAGATGTTCATCAAAAGTGTTGCTTGCTACAAGAATATCATCAATATACGCCAAAATCCCAGGTTCGAGAATGTTGGACTTGTTGGTTAAGACTTTTGTGACATAGAGCTGAAAAGTTGCAGGGGCATTACATAACCCAAAGGCCATATATTTCCATTCATATAGGCTGTAGGGTGTGATGAATGCAGTTTTTGGAATGTTGGACGGACGCATCGGTACTTGCCAGTAGGCTTTACATAGATCAAGGCAGGAAAAAAACTTATATTTACTGGTGTCATATAAAAGGTCCTCGATTTGAGGCAATGGGTAAGCGTCTTTGATCGTGACATCATTCAATTTTCTAAAGTCAATACAAAGCCTGTACTTTTCCCCTTGCTGAATAAACACAGTTGGGGCTGCGTAGGGACTATTCCCTGAATTATTCCACTCTCGATTAGATCCTTTAGAATTTTCTCATATTCTGATTTGAGGTTTTCTGGAACCCAGCGGACAGGTAGTCGAATCGGCTTCTCTTGCTTTACCTCAATCGCATGTTCTTCTCCAATTGCCTGCCCCACGCTAATTATACCATAATTAAAAACTTCACTCTTGCTCTGAAGTATCAAAATGAGTGATCTCTTCTCTGTATCATTTAGATGTGGATGGGTCTCGTTATTTACAGTAGGGATCTTAACACTAGACAACTCTTCTAGATCATGTATGGTGGTACATATGGATAAGCAGGAGGTCTCTACACTCTCAACCCGAACTGGTACTCCTATTATCTGTAGATCAGATTCTTTAAATCTCACCGGATGTGTTGATCCATTAAGAATAGTAACATAGGTCTTTCCTGAACTTACTTTACATAGATTGGGTGAAAAAGAGATGCCTTTAATATATTTGCCTCTTTGGCCCGCTATCATCACGTCTCCATTCATCTCTGAGTTCGAAAACACAGCTATTCGGGTCCAGTGCTTAGCTTCTAAGTAGACAGGCTCGTATAAATTAAACACAACTTCCCATTCAGGAATTGTGACTAACTGCATGGTGCCTTGATCCTTTATAGATATCGTGTTATTTTTATAATCAATCACACATGAGTTTCTCTCAAGAAAGTCATTACCCAGAATCAAATCGTAGGGGAGTTGATGATTAGCAGTATCGATGACAATGAGGTCTACTTCAAATTGTTCAGCGCGGATCTTTAACATGGCATTTCGTAATTTCCCTTTCAATGAAATTAAATTTCCCAATGCATCAATGAGTTTAATATCAGATGAGGAGTTTATTGAGTCACAGGTAAAGCAAATGTCTTTACAGCATTCATCACTTATGATTGAAGCAGCAGCCCCAGTGTTGATAGTGGCATTAATAATTCGTCCATTCATTTCCACAGGAATTAGGTTTTTCCTTATCAGATTAGTAATAACCAATACATCCCATGCATGTTTTGAAGGAGTCGGCACTCCATTTAATTTAAATGTGGTGATTCATTCTCTGTCAAATCGACTAATAATGTGTTGGTAGAAGATGCAGCAGGATCATCAACCAAGAAGCCTTCACCTTCAGCAACAATTTGGATCTTTGCCTTACAATTAGATTTGAAATGTCCTTTCTCGCCACAGTGGAAACACCTCACTGAAGCCATGTCAAAATCTTTCTTCAAAACTGTTTTCTTGGGTTCATATCTTACATTTGTTCCAGATAATTCATGAAGATCTTTGTCAATTCTACTAGAGTTATAAATCATGTAAACAACACTAATTGCCTTTCTTATAATCTCATGCAAACTCTCCTCTGGGTCACATTTCATTTCCAGGCGACTACGAATAGAAGGGGGAAACCCTCTGCAAATATAAGAGAAGAGGTCATGCCGAGAGTATTCAGGAGACAAACTGCTTAATCAAAAAAGTCTTTCAACTTGCATGATGTAATTACGAATATCGTCCCCTCTCTTAAAAGACATATCACAAAGTATAGTCTTGTATTGGTGTTTTATGTGAGGGGCTTTGTAGTGATCCTCAAAAAACCCAACTAACAGTTGATAGTCTGTCTTGATATTCCGATCTAACATCATGTATTGATTGTATGCTAAACCACTTAAATACAGTGGAAACTGTGATACGGCGTCCTCTTGAGATGTTTTATACTGTTTCATGTGAAGCTCAAACAAAAAGAACCACTGCTCGAAGGATTGCGAAACTGCATTGATTTGTCCCGTGAACTTAGGTAAGACTGAATGTTTACTGTGCACCAGTATTTGTCCAGGAGTCTCAAAAGGGAGAATTGAATGACGAAATCGGGGTCGCTTATCTGAGGAGTTACCATTTACTGGACTCATAACATTGCTAACATGTTCTTTAGTGGTTGTTACTGCAGAGGTGCAAAGTGACTGCGCATGGACGGAAGGAATGGAATCTCTCTGAGGGGTAGCAACTGTAGCAATTGATGCTTGAGTAAATGTAGGATTAGACGACACCAATGAAGTGATGCAAGATGACACTGAGGTTGGGGGAACTATCACCTTACTTTCATCGCACTGTGAAGGCATTGGAGCACTCAAGAGAACAGGGGTTGAATTTCCACCTCCTCCAAATCAAATCATCTGCGCAAATTGATCAGTGATCTTCTCAGCCCAATCCCCTAAAGCTTCATTTAATGTAGCATGAGTAACAAATTCATCAACAGGGGTTTTTAAGAGGTTAGCTTCTTCTGACTTAGCCATATTGGTTTTTAATTCATGAATTTGTAATTCCAATGCAACAGTGGATTCTAGCATTCACATTTCCATCTTCTGGTACGCGACATGTTGAGTGTTGAGCTCAGCTTGGAGAGATTCGACTTGACGCTCACTATCCATTCTCATAGCTACTTGCTGTGATAATGCATCTTTCAGGTGCTCAATCTCCATTTGTTGAGTATCAAAGTGTGGCAGGGAGTTCATTACATTATCAACACAATTATATGGACAGAAGGGAATGGGAGGAGCATTCTGCGTATTCAAGACTCTGCAAAGCCTGGGCTGGATATCAGGGCTGCTAGTACCCTCACGCGGATATGGACTGGTTGATGCGAGATGATCGAGATGATCGCGTCTTTGTGCTGTTTGGGTAGGAGAAGTCAGAGGACAGAAATTTAACAACAATCCAACGGTGCAAGGGGCAACGTCCTGGTTGCCAATGCTTACACAGGGGACACTCCATTCCGGAGGAGTCCCAAAAGTAGGAGAATAAGTAACTGTACGATTTGAATCCATTAACTACAAAGCAAATAACAAGAAATAATAACTATGATAACTGACAGTTGGGAGCACTTCCCAACTACAGAAGAAACACACAGCTCATAAAAATCACAGAATGCAAACCCAAATGTGGGATACGGCGTCACTTGGTAATAAGTCCAACAATCCAACATGTCAAGCACTGAGACAAAACAGAAATTTAAAGAGTAAAAACATAAACAAAGCAGAACACTTAAAAATTGTGATTGCCTTTCCAATGGATCAGTATACATCAGTTGGTAGATTTGCACTGAAATCCAATTGCCATTAGGGGAAACAACTATCCCAGCTGACAAGCACCGAAGCTGAAACAAAACCAAATCCAAACCATCAAAAGAGACAACAGAAAATATTTTGTTATCACGTCAGCGTCCTATCATGGTCGCCATGTAGAATCGTGGGCTGTAATTATACTAGAAAACTATTTGACTCTGCAGAAGGTTTGACATAGAGATCTGACAGCCCTGATTCCGGGAAACAATTAAAGAGAGAACGTATATAAACATTGGTAATTCATCCAAGTAATAAATACTTTAGGTAACTCCAAGATGACCAACTCACATGGCTTCCAGCCAAAGCGAAGTCTTCAGGAACAGTGTAGTGCTCGACTTAATGCATGGTGCTACCCTATTTGTCTCACTTATTAATTTCTATCTCATAGACAAAATAAACATCTCATTTTCATTGTTAGTTCTCAGCTCACTAAATAATAGTCTGTAATTGCCAGACATTCGTGCTAGCCAACAGCATTGTATCATCACAGTGTCATAAAATATAAGTGCATGTATGTGGTGAAGATCAAATGAAAGTTTTATTATTTCCTTATGGGTAACCATATCCATAACTTAATAGGTCCACAATTTGGGCTGGTAAGATCTGTTGATCTCCAGGAGCTACATGTCACCCTGTACTTTGAGAAAGCACTCCCAAATTGTCACCACACTTAAGCAATTATTTTCATATTCAAAAAATACTAATAAAAAATAACAGAGGAGAAAGTGAACAGTAATTGAAGCTAGATAAAATCTATTGGTCCTTGCCAATTATTGGCTAATTTCCTTACTTGATTGTGATCAGTTGTTACACGAGGTAGATATGCAAATACTTTATTTCCTCATTGATGTGATTCGCCAAATAATTTTTTATTAAACGTTCTCTTTTGTCTGATACAAGATTGACTAGTGTTGTGACAAATGGTTAAGTGAATCTGCTGCATATCATGTAACAACTGATTTACATATTTCTCTAAGGTAATTTCTGAGTAGTTAGGATACATCATTGATAAAGAGGTTAATGCTTCACGACCAAACATAGCTTTAAACAGACTGACCCCGGTTGTAGAATGAACTGAGGTATTATAAAAGAATTCGATACATTCTATTACCCTCTGCCAATCTTTCCCTGCTGCTTGTGATAATGCCACCCTGATTAATTTTATTAGAGTTCTGTTTAGCCGTTCCACTAAACCATTGGCTTGAGGGTGGTATGTGGTAGTAAAATCATGTATTATTTCTAATTCAGACATAAGGGTTTTCATCAAATTACTTTCAAACTGTGGACCATGATCCGAGATAAGCTGAGACATAGGGCCATATTTTAAAATCCATTCCTTCACTATCTTATCAGCTACCTTTTCAGCATGTGTGCTATCCATTGGAATTATTCTAGCGTATTTAGTAAAATGATCTACTATCACTAGAAGATACTGAAATCCATTGCTGTCACGAGATAATTGTTCTAGGTCCATATGCACAATTTCATTGGGACTGGTGGCCACATGACATTCTAATTCAGCCCATTGTTCTGGGAAATGAGAGGAGTTATTCAACAGACACTTCCCACATTTATCTATTACATCCTGAACTGTTGATCTAATTCCAATGGTAACATACCGAGAGTTAAACGTCTTTTCAGTTTGTATAATTCCTAAATGTCCCCTTTCATGAACCCTTCTCACGAGATCCCTTTTAAAATATTCAGGAATAGCAAGGCGATTATTCTGACTTTTCGCATATAGTAATCCTTTCTCTGTCATTGTCCAGTTATATCGATTGTAATACCTAATCACAGTCAGTGAAAGGGGAAAGAAGGGGTCCTTCATCCTTTTCATAATATTAGAGAGTATCAGATCATTTTGTTGATGTTTAATGATTTCTTCTTCAGATATCTCTTCTCGGATTAAGATTGGCAAAATTTCTTTACCATTTCAATCAGCATTTATTTCGGGAATCAACTCATATTCAGTGTGTGGTATAAATCCGAATGGGATCTTCTCCCCAGCTGGCTTTTTTAAATCCCTTTCATAGCTTGGCAACGCTGTCCAATAGTCAGCATTCAGATGTAAATGTCCAGGGCAATGTTTTATTGAAAAAGAAAAATCATTAAGATATTCTATCCATCTGGCTACTATATTGGACTTATCTCCTGAGAATTTTTTAAGCCAGGCTAGTGCACTGCTGTCAGTGTGCACAATGAAATTTCTTGAGCAACTCCACTAATGCTAACATCTCACATTTGGTAGCATTGTAATTTTTCTCAGCAGCTCGTAATTTCCTACTAAAATATTGAACTGGGCTTTCAACTCTGTTTATCTCTTGGCTCAACATGCCACTAATGGCGACAGCACTTGCATCACAGTCTACAATGAAATCCTTTGTATAATCCAGGGTATTTAATGACAGTATCTTTTTAAGCTCGGTTTTTATTCCTTCTAATGCTTCCTGCTCAGTCCATGTCCATTTGAATTCATGAGATTTTCTAAGTAATTGAGAGATGGATTTTGTTTTCTCAGCCAAATCTGGGACAAACATTCCATAGTAATTTAAGAATCCCATTAAACTCTGCACATCTTTTTGGCTTCTAGGTGTCTCAATTTTTTCTAAAAACTGCTTTGCATTGGTTTTGATTGAAATCTTTCCATGTTCAATTACTCTCCCCAAAAATGTGACTTTAATCTGTGCCAAAGAACATTTATTACCATTTACTTTAAGTCTGGCTTTCTGCAACAATTCCAAGGTCCAATTTAATTTCTCAAGATGTTCATCAAAAGTGTTGCTTGCTACCACAATATCATCAATATATGCTGAAATCCCAGGTTTGAGAATGTTGGACTTGTTGGTCAATATTTTGGTGACATAGTGCTGGAAAGTCACGGGTGCATTACACAACCCAAAAGCCATATATTTCCATTCATACAGGCCGTAGGGTGTAATGAATGCGGTTTTTGGAATGTTGGACAGATGCATTGGTACTTGCCAATAGGCTTTACATACATTGAGGCAGGAAAAATATTTATATTTACTGGCATTGTATAAAAGATCCTCAATTCTGGGCAATGGGTAGGCATCTTTGATCATGACATCATTCAATTTTCTAAAGTTGATACATAGTCTGTACTTTTCCCCTTGCCAAATAAACATGGTTGGGGCAGCATAGGGACTATTGCTTCCCTGAATTATTCCACTCTTAATTAGATCCTTCAGAATTTTCTCATATTCTGATTTGAGGTTTTCTGGAACCCTGAGGACAGGTAGTTGAATCAGCTTATCCTGCTTTACCTCAATTGCATGTTCTTCTCCAATTGCTTGCCCCATGCTTATCGTACTATAATTAAAAACTTTGCTCTTACTCTGAAGTATTGAAATGAGTGATCTCTTCTCTGTATCATTTAGATGTGAGTGGGTTTCGTTATTTACAGTAGGGATCTGAACACTAGACAACTCTTCTAGATCATGAATGGCAGTACATATAGACAAGCAGGAGGTCTCTACACTCTCAACGCGAACTGGTACTCCTATTATCTGTACATTGGATTCATTAAATCATACAGGATGTGTTGATCCATTAAGAATGGTGACATAGGTCTTTCCTGAACTTACTTTACATAAATCGGGTGAAAAAGAGATGCCTTTAATATATTTGCCTCTTTGGCCCACTATCATCACTTCTCCATTCATCTCCGAATTCGAAAACACAGCTACTTGGGTCCAATGCTTAGCTTCTAAGTGGATGGGCTCATCTAAATCGAACACAACTTCTCGTTCGGGAATTGTAGCTAACTGAGTGGCTTCTTGATCTTTTATAGATATCGTATTACTTTTATAATCAATCACACATGAGTTTCTCTCTAAAAAGTCATTCCCCAAAATCAAATCATAGGGGAGTTGATGATTTGCTGTATCAATGACAATGAGATCTACTTTGAATTGTTCAGCACAAATCTTCAAAATGGCATTTCGTAGCTTTCCTTACAATGAAATTAAATTTCCAGACGCATCAATGAGTTTAATATTGGATGAGGGATTTACTGAATCATGGGTAAAGCAAATGTCCTTGCAACATTCATCACTGATGATTGAAGCAGCAGCTCCGGTGTCAATTGTAGCATTAATAATTCGTCCATTCATTTCCACAGGAATCAGGTTTTTCCTTATCAGATTAGTGATAACCAATACATCCCATGCGCGGTTTAAAGGAGTCGGTGCTCCGTTTAATTTAAATGTGGTGATTCGTGCTCTGTCAAATCAACTAATAGTGTGTCGGTGGAAGATGCAGAAGGGTCATCAACTAAGAAGCCCTCACCTTCAGCAACAAGTTGGATCTTTGCCTTACAATTAGATTTTAAATGTCCTTTCTCACAACAGCAGAAACACCTCACTGAGGCCATGTCAAAATCTTTCTTCAAAATTGTTTTCTTGGGTTCATATTTTACTTTTGTCCCAGCTAATTCATGAAGATCTTTATCAATTCGACTAGAGTTATAAATCATGTAAACAACACTAATTGCCTTTCTGATAATCTCATGGAGACTATCCTCCGGATCACATTTCATTTCCAGGCAACTCTGAATGGAAGAGGGAAAACCCCTACAAATATAAGAGAAGAGGTCATGCCAAGAGTATTCAGGAGACAGACTGCTTAATTGAAAAAGTCTTTCAACTTGCATGATGTAATTACAAATGTCATCCCCTCTCTTAAAAGACATATCACAAAGTAAAGTCTTGTATTGGTGTTTTATGTGAGGGGCTTGATAGTGATCCTCAAAAAACCCAACTAACAGTTGATAGTCAGTCTTGATATTCCGATATAACATCATATATTGATTGTATGCTAAGCCACTTAAATACAGTGGAAACTGCGATATGGCACTTTCTTGAGAAGTTTTATAATGTTTCATGTGAAGTTCAAACAAAAAGAACCACTCATCAAAGGATTGCGAAACTGCATCGATTTGTCCAGTGAGCTTAGGCAATACTGAATGTTTACTGAGCACCAGTACTTGTCCAGGTGTCTCAAGAGGGAGAATAGAATGACGAAATCGTGGTCACCTATCTGAGGTATTGGTATTATCATTTAATGGAGTAGTAACGTCACTGATATGTTCCTTAGCTGTTGGTACCACAAAAGCGCTGCAAAATGGCTGCGCATTGACTGAAAGAGCGTAATCAGTTTGAGGGGTAGAAACTGTAGCAAGAGTGGATGCCTGAGTGAATGTAGGATGAGACACCAACAAAGTAGTACAAGATGAAACTGAAGTTGGGGGAATTACCATTGTACTTTCATCGCACTGAGAAGGTATCAACACATGAAAAAAGGCAGGATTTGAATTTTCACCCCCTCCTGATCGAATCATCTGCGCCAATTGATCAGTGATCTTCTCAGCCCAATCCCCTAATGCTTCATTTAATGTAGCATGGGTAACAAAGTCATCAACAGAGGCTTTTAAGTTGCGCTTCCTCTGACTTTGCAATATTATTCTTAAGTTCATGGATTTGTAGCTCCAATACAACAGTGGATTCTAGCATCCGCATTTCCATCTTCTGGTAAGCAACATGTTGGGTGTTGAGTTCAGCTGGAGAGACTCAACTTGACGCTCACTGTCCATTCTCATAGATACCTGCTGTGATAATGCGTCTTTCAGGTGCTCAATCTCCATTTGCTGAGTATCAAAGTGTGGCAGGGAGCTCATCACATTATCAACATGATTATATGGACAGAATGGAATGGGAGGAGCATTCTGCGTATTCAAGACTTGGCGTAGCTGTTGATGGATATTGGGGCTGCTGGTACCCTCATGTGGATATGGACTGGTTGATGCAATTTGATCTAGTCTTTGAGCTGTTTGGGTAGGAGAAGTCAGAGGACAGAAATTTAAAAATGATCCAATGGTGCAAGGGGCAACATCCTGGTTGCCAATGCTTACACAGGGGACACTCTGTTCCGGAGAAGTCCCAAAAGTAGGAGAGTAAGTAACTGTACGATTTGAATCCATTTAACTAAGAGGCAAACAACAAGAAACAATAACTACTATAACTGACAGTTGGGAGCACTTCCCAAACACAAAAGAAACACACAGCTCATAAAAATCACAGGATACAAACCCAAATGTGGGATACGGCGGCATTTGGTAATAAATCCAACACATAAAGCACTGAGACAAAACAGAAATTTAATGAGTAAAAACATAAACATTTACGAAGCAGAACACTTAAAAATTTTGGTTGCCTTTCCAATGGAGAGAAAAAGGATAAGTATACATCAGTTGGTAGATTTGCACTGAAATCCAATTGCAGTCAGGGGAAACAACTATCCCAGCTGACAAGCACCAAAACTAAACCAAAACCCAATCCAAACCATCAAAAGAGACAACAGAGAATAATATTTCGTTATCATGTCAGCATCCTGTCATGGTCGCCATGTAGAATTGTGGGCTGTAATTGTAATTACACTATAGAACTAATTGACTCTGCAGAAGGTTTTACATAGAGATACAATGGCAGCCCCGATTCTGGGTAAACAGGTAAAAAGAGAACTTATTTAAACATTGGTAATTCATCCAAGTAATTGATACTTTAGGTAACTCCAAGATGACCAACTCACATGGCTTCCAGCCGAAGTGAAGTCTTCAGGAACAGTATAGTGCTTGACTTAGTGCATGGTGCTACCCTATTTGCCTCACTTATTAATTTCTATCTCATAGACAAAATAAACATCTCATTTTCATTGTTATCTCTCAGCTCACTAAATAATAGTCTGTAATTGCCAGACATTTGTGCTAGACAATGGCATGGTTTCATCACAGTGTCATAAAGTATAGGTGCATGTATGTGTTCAACATCAATCGAAAGTTTTATTATTGCCTTATGCATAACTGTATCCATAACCTAATAGGTCCACAATTTGGGCTGGTAAGATCTGCCAATCTCCAGGAGCTACGTGTCGCCCTGTACTTTGAGAAAGCACTCCCAAATTGTCGCCGAACTTAAGCAATTATTTTCATATCAAAAAACAAAAAACAATAATCAAATAACGGAAGAGAAAGTGAACAGTAATTGAGGCTAGATAAAATCTATTGACCTTTCTCAACATTGTTTCTCAATTTATACAATTTCAAATAATTACCTGCCTTTGTTTACAACTACAGTTAATCACAAGATAGTCGTGTCATTGACTTATTAACTTCCCTCGCAAATTAAATTTGAGCATATAATTATGTAGCACCAAATCGAGGGGACATGATTTCATAAATGCAAGCTTGAAATTAATCTTATGTCATGATGACATTAATACAATAAAAAATAAGAATGAATAATAATCACGAAAATTTCCCCAAGTGACTCTACATGCCCCCCTTTGCTCAAATTAATTCTGCGGCAGTTGGTGGAGAGTAGGACCCAAGACTAGTCATTGAGTGGCTCTGACCATTTCCATAGCTAATTCTCCTTCCCATTCTTTTAATTCAGCATACTGAGGCTCACATGAAAGTTGCATTAATACCTCTCTCTGGGTAACAACTTCATCTCTTAACTTGAAGTAGCATAGCATAGGCAATCTATCACTGATGGGACAATTCTTTCATAAATTGGTTAAACAGTGAGTGAATGTATCATGAAATCTTTCATAGAGGCAAAATCCTTTCAATGCAATCATTAAGGTCATCAATGCATCTGTGTCAGATGTATGAGCATCCTTGGCTCAAATAGTGGTGGCTGGGTAAAAATGTTCAAACACATCTCTTAGAGACCCCATGCAGGTTGCATGGTCCATAAATATGGAACAGAACTCTTGTACCTGATTCAATGTCATATCATCTGGATTGGACACGTCAGCTTGAAGCATGGTGATTATTTCTATCCTTTTTGTTACATCATAGTATCTTGTGGTAGTTTCTACTTTGTTGATCCACATAAGATCTCCAGCAGCTTGAAAGAGAATTAACATCCGAGGATCAGTATTTAGTAAGGTTTCATGTATCTTCCTTAATTGCTCATTTATTGCAGTTCCTTTATTAAAAATATCACGAATAGTCAACGTTCCATTGATGAAGATTCTTTCCTTGTTATCACTTGCCAGTAACTTTTCACGCACTAACCTGTATTCATCAGTTTTAATCAGTTTATTTGCCTCGGCGCTAGTGCTCACAAAATTTAATTTATTGGGTAGATGGGCTGCAACTTTCTTCTTGTTTTTCTTTACTCACCATTTAGGTTGAATTAGTGGAGTTTCAACACAAGGAGGGGGAATGCATAATATATTTTCCTTCCAAAGTTTGTGTTCCAAATCTGCAAACAGAGATTTTTTTTGTAAACTAGCAGTCCCAATTGTAATGGGATAGTTGATCTGAGCGTTCTTAATGGTATCCCAAAATTGGTTTCTTAATCCATGTTTTCATAACTCCTCAATCTGTTTGCTTGATATCTTGATTTGGGCAGTAGTACATTCTACGTCCAGAGCTACTTGTCACCCTGGGGATTGTAGAATGACCAATTCCTCTTTAGTAAACATTTCGGTTAAGCACCACTTCATCATTCCAAGAACATCCTTTTCACTATTTTCCACTAGTACTCTATTTTGAATTAGTAAATCTTTATCAAAGTCAGAAGGGTCATGCTCGAGCATGAGAATCCTCTCATTTTCAGTGATTGACCATTGAGGAGTAGGAGATAATTGCACTGAGGATGTAGCCAATAATTCTTCTTCTCTGAAAAACTGTTTGGGGGTCTTCATAATCTGTTTGAATAGAGTGATAGGAACTATCCTTCCTTCCTTCTCCACATGTCTGGATGATTCCGCAAACTTCCCGTATCCACACTCTGGATAAGATATCCTGTGTGCATCAAAGAATTTTTCATTCTTCTCTATCACCCCACTTGTTCTTATTAACTCCAAAAATGTTTGCATAGAACCAGGTTGTCATTCGATTAATCTTTTAGTGCTTAGCAGGGCATTATCAGAAGAAAATATTGTGAACTTGTTTCAGCAGTTGCACCCCACATATACTTTTTCATCATTTCAGAAAAAATATTGATGTCCAACGGACAAATTCCCAAATGGTTGCTAATCAATATAAGTGACATTTTTCCCGTTATACTACTCGCCCCCACCAGTTGGGCATAATATTTTTCGTAATGGTCCATAGCTCTCTTTGTTTTGCAGGATGAAGATGGCGGTGTGCATTTGTGTAATAAACAGTTTTTTACTTTCCATGTAAGTGGACATACAGCTATCTCATGACCTGCCATTTTGGACATTGATTTTTGTTGGGTCTGATTGATCAGTAAAATCATCTGAGGGTCTCTAGTTAGATATATAGCAATGATCCATATCGCTCCTCTTGCATAAATGTCAGGCACCTTTTCTTCTGAAAACAACTGTGACTTAAAGTTCTTCCAATCTTGCATGTCATAGGAAAACTTTACTTCTCATAATAATCGCTCAATGGATTGATGATATTGAGAACTGGGACTTTTTATTTGTAATTTGGGCCAATTGGACTTGGGGTTTTTAGTAGCTTTTATTTCTGACCATACTCCCTGAATTTCTTGTAAAGTTTCTACACTTTGAGCAAAGGCAAAACTGACTCTCATGTCTGTTACTGTGTGTAGAGATGGAGAGTTTACATTTGTTAATTCCAATGTTTGTGCTTGAAGTATGTTATCAATTAATAGCTTTTTATCCACTGCTAACCTATGTAATGGAATTTTCTCGCATAGCATAAGGTCTGTAAATAATAGTTTAGTAACTGATATCAGATTTGTGTGATGCATAGATATTTGACTATAGCTAGATCGATAAAGGATAATGAAATTTTCCATTCTGTAGTGCAGATTTTCTACTGCTTCAGGGATACTGTCTTTGTATTCTTCCCTTCAACTTTTGCTATCTGATATGCGATTTCTATTTGTTCCATTATCTGTTCATCCTGAACTTCATGAATTCTTAGGAAATATATTACTAACAGGTTTGGGAAATCAATGTTAATGCATTCAAAGCTTCTAATTGTGCTTCCACAGTTTAAAAACTTGCAAAGATTGTAGATGGAAAAGTCTTCATCAAAAGAAACATGCACCATACTTCTCCAATATGAGCGGCTAATTCCTTCAAGCATGCTTGAATCATAACATATTATAGAATTTATTTGAGGACGTTTTTCCGCATCAATTATAAAAGGTATTACATCAATTGAACAACTTAACTGTCTGGTGTTGTATGTCCACTGTAATTTGTTCTGGGTTTCTTCTGAAATATCATCATGAATGTAGTGTACTGCTCTACATGTAGCTATAAAATAGGGGTGTAGTGTTTCTTCACCAACTTTCAACATCTTTTTCTTTCGTTCTTCTGTCTTCCTGGATCGGACTGTTGAAGTAACAGAACTATTAGAGGTTGAGGGGGCTATTGAATCACTCTTTGGGGAGGTATTTACACTTTGTAAAGCACTAAAAGGGGTATGTAAATGTTGTGTTTTTAGAGTTTTTGAGGTTTGTGTTGCCAGCTCTGCTTGCGCACATGGAAGTACGTGTCCCCCCACGGAGTAGCGAGATGAGGATGGTGTTGCTGCTGTCTCTTCTCCTAAGCGTGGAGCTACATGTTGCCCACACGGAATAGGACTCTCCTCAGCACCTTCATGTCGTCCTCATTTGTTTTCAAGTGCCTCATCAAGCAAAGATCCATGTCTCCCACGCCTTGATGAGGATGTGCCATCATGTCCGCTAACCTCCAATGATGACATTGTCAATATCTTTAATTGATCATTTTAATCCCTGAAAGTTTTTTTTCCACTCTGAAAGTACGGTTTTTCCGTTATTGAGTGTGTATGTGTTGTGGTCGAGCACTTTCTCCACAGTGAATGGACCTTGCCAGTTATTGGCTAATTTTCGTACTTAATTGTGATCAGTTGTAACACGAGGTAGATATGCAAATACTTTATCTCCTCATTTATGCGATTCACCATACAATTTTTTGTTAAACGTTCTCTTTTGTCTAATACATGATTGATTAGTGTTGTGACAAATAGTTAAGTGAATTTACTGCATATCACATAACAACTGATCAACATATTTATCTAAGGTAATTTCTGAATAATTAGGATACATCATCAATAACAAGGTTAATGCTTTGCGGCCAAACATAGCTTTAAATGGACTGACCCCAGTTGTAGAATGAACTGAGGTATTATAAAAAAATTCGATACATTCTATTACCCGACGCCAATCCTTCCCTGCTGCTCGTGATAATGCCACTCTAATTAGTTTTATTAAAGTTCGGTTTAGCCTTTCCACTAAGCCATTGCTTGAGGGTGGTATGAGGTAGTGAAGTCATGTAATATTTCTAATTCAGACATAAGGGTTTTCATCAAATTACTTTCAAATTGTGGGCCATGATCTGAAATTAGCTGAGACATAGGACCGTATTTTAAAATCCATTCCTTCACTATTTTATCAGCTACCTTTTCAGCATGTGTACTATCCATGGGAATTATTCTAGCATATTTAGTAAAATGATCTACTATCACTAAAAGATGCTGAAATCCATCACTGTCACGAGATAATTGCTCCAGGTCCATATGTACGATCTCATTGGGGCTGGTGGCTGCACGACATTCCAATTCAGCCCACTGTTCCGGGAAATGAGAGGAATTATTCAATAGACACTTCCCACATTTGTCTATTACGTCCTGAACTGTTGATCGAATTCCAATGGTAACATACTGAGAGTTAAATGTCTTTTCAGTTTGTATAATTCCTAAATGACCTCTTTCATGAACCCTCCTCACAAGATCTCTTTTAAAATATTCTGGAATAGCAAGGCGATTATTTCGACTCTTTGCATATAGTAATCCTTTCTCTGTCATTGTCCAGTTATATTGATTGTAATACCTAATTGCAGTTGGTGAAAGAGGAAAGAAGGGGTCCTTCATCCTTTTCATAATATTGGAGAGTATGAGATCATTTTGTTGATGTTTGATAACTTCTTCTTCAGATATTTCTTCGCGGATTAAGATTGGCAAAATTTCTTTACCATTTCAATCAGCATTTATTTCGGGAATCAATTCATATTCAGTGTGTGGTATAAATGCAAATGGGATCTTCTCCCCAGCTGGCTTTTTTAAATCCCTTTCGTAGCTTGGCAATGCTGTCCAATAGTCAGCATTCAGATGTAAATGTCCAGGGTGATGTTTTATCGAAAAAGAAAAGTCGTTAAGATATTCTATCCATCTGGCTACTATATTAGACTTATCTCCTGAGAACTTTTTAAGCCAAGCTAGTGTGCTATTGTCAGTGAGCACAATGAACTTACGACCTAATATAAAATATTGAAATTTCTTGAGCAACTCCACTAATGCTAACATCTTCAACTCCATTTATCTCTTGGCTCAAAACGCCACTAATGGCGACAGTGCTCGCATCACAGTCTACAATGAAATCCTTTGTATAATCAGGGGTATTTAATGATGGTATCTTTTTAAGCTCGGTTTTGATTTTTTCTAGCACTTCCTGCTCAGTCCATGTCCATTTGAATTCGTGAGATTTTTTAAGTAGTTGAGAGATGGATTTTGTTTTCTTGGCCAGATCTGGGACAAACATTCCGTAGTAATTTAAGAATCCCATGAGTCTCTGCACATTTTTTCGGCTTCTCGGTGTATCAATCTTTTCTAAAAACTGCTTGACATTGGTTTTTATTGAGATCCTTCCATGTTCTATTACTCTGCCCAAGAATGTGACTTTAATCTGCGCTAAAGAACATTTATTACCATTCACTTTAAGTCTGGCTTTCTGCAACAATTCCAAGGTCTGATTTAGTTTCTCAAGATGCTCATCAAAAGTGTCACTTGCTGTGAGGATATCATCAATATACACTGAAATCCCAGGTTTGAGAATGTTGGACTTGTTGGTCAATACTTTGGTAACATAATGCTGAAAGGTCACTGAGGCATTGCACAATCTGAAGGCCATATATTTCCATTCATAAAGGCCGTAGGGCATAATGAATGCGGTTTTTGGAATGTTGGACAGATGCATCAGTACCTGCCAATAGGCTTTACATAAATCAAGGCAGGAAAAGAATTTATATCTACTGGCATCATATAGAAGATCCTTGATTCTAGGCAATGGATAAGCATCTTTGAGAGTGACATTGTTCAATTTTCTAAAGTTGATACATAGTCTGTACTTTTCCCCTTGCCAAATAAACATGGTTGGGGCAGTGTAGGGACTATTGCTTCCCTGAATTATTCCACTCTCAATTAGATCCTTCAGAATTTTCTCATATTCTGATTTGAGATTTTCTGGAACCCTGTGGACAGGTAATCAAATCAGCTTATCCTGCTTTACCTCAATTGCATGTTCTTCTCCAATTGCTTGCCCCATGCTTATCGTACTATAATTAAAAACTTTGCTCTTACTCTGAAGTATTGAAATGAGTGATCTCTTCTCCTTATCATTTAGATGTGAGTAGGTTTCATTATTTACAGTAGGGATCTTAACACTAGACAACTCTTCTAGATCATGAATGGCGGTACATATAGATAAGCAGGAAGTCTCTACACTCTCGACCCGAACTGGTACTCCTATTATCTGTACATCTGATTCATTAAATCGCACAGGATGTGTTGATCCATTAAGAATGGTGACATAGGTCTTTCCTGAACTTACTTTACATAAATCAGGAGAAAAAGAGATGCGTTAATATATTTGCCTCTTTGGCCAGCTATCATCACTTCTCCATTCATCTCGGAATTCGAAAACACAGCTACTCGGGTCCAATGCTTAGCTTCTAAGTGGATGGGCTCATCTAAATCAAACACAACTTCTTGTTCGGGAATTGTAGCTAACTGCATGGCTTCTTGATCTTTTATAGATATCGTATTACTTTTATAATCAATCACACATGAGTTTCTCTCTAAACAGTCATTCCCCAAAATCAAATCGTAGGGGAGTTGATGATTTGCTGTATCAATGACAATGAGATCTACTTTGAATTGTTCAGCACAAATCTTCAACACGGCATTTTGTAGCTTTCAATGAAATTAAATTTCCCAACACATCAATGAGTTTAATATCAGAATCACGGGTAAAGCAAATGTCTTTGCAACATTCATCACTGATGATTGAAGCAGCAGCTCCGGTGTCAATTGTAGCATTAATAATTCGTCCATTCATTTCCACAGGAATCAGGTTTTTCCTTATCAGATTAGTGATAACCAATACATCCCATGCATGGTTTAAAGGAGTTGGCACTCCATTTAATTTAAATGTGGTGATTCGTCCTCTGTCAAATCGACTAAAAGTGTGTCGGTGGAAGATGCAGAAGGGTCATCAACTAAGAAGCCCTCACCTTCAGCAACAATTTGGATCTTTGCCTTACAATTAGATTTTAAATGTCCTTTCTCACCACAGTGGAAACACCTCACTGAGGCCATGTCAAAGTCTTTCTTCAAAATTGTTTTCTTGGGTTCATATCTCACTTTTGTCCCAGCTAATTCATGAAGATCTTTATCAATTTGACTAGAGTTATAAATCATGTAAACAACACTAATCGCCTTTCTGATAATTTTGTGCAGACTATCCTCCAGATCACATTTCATTTCCAGGCGACTATGGATAGAAGAGGGAAAACCCCTACAAATATAAGAGAAGAGGTCATGCCGAGAGTATTCAGGAGACAGACTGCTTAATCAAAAAAGTCTTTCAACTTGCATGATGTAATTACGAATATCGTCCCCTCTCTTAAAAGACATATCACAAAGTAAAGTCTTGTATTGGTGTTTTATGTGAGGGGCTTGATAGTGATCCTCAAAAAACCCAACTAACAGTTGATAGTCAGTCTTGATATTCCGATCTAACATCATATATTGATTGTATGCTAAGCCACTTAAATACAGTGGAAACTGCGATATGGCACTTTCTTGAGAAGTTTTATAATGTTTCATGTGAAGTTCAAACAAAAAGAACCACTCATCAAAGGATTGCGAAACTGCATCAATTTGTCCAGTGAACTTAGGCAATACTGAATGTTTACTGAGCACTGGTACTTGTCCAGGTGTCTCAAGAGGAAGAATAGAATGACGAAATCGGGGTCGCCTATCTGAGGTATTGGTATTATCATTTAATGGACTAGTAACGTCACTGATATGTTCCTTAGCTGTTGGTACCACAAAAGCGCTGCAAAATGGCTGCGCATTGACTGAAAGAGCGTAATCAGTTTGAGGGGTAGAAACTGTAGCAAGAGTGGATGCCTGAGTGAATGTAGGATGAGACACCAACAAAGTAGTACAAGATGAAACTGAAGTTGGGGGAATTACCATTGTACTTTCATCGCACTGAGAAGGTATCAACACATGAAAAAAGGCAGGATTTGAATTTTCACCCCCTCCTGATCGAATCATCTGCGCCAATTGATCAGTGATCTTCTCAGCCCAATCTCCTAATGCTTCATTTAATGTAGCATGGGTAACAAAGTCATCAACAGAGGCTTTTAAGTTGCGCTTCCTCTGACTTTGCAATATTATTTTTTAGTTCGTGAATTTGTAACTCCAATGCAACAGTGGCTTCTAGCATCCGCATTTCCATCTTCTGGTAAGCAACATGTTGGGTGTTGAGTTCAGCTGGAGAGACTCAACTTGACGCTCACTGTCCATTCTCATAGATACCTGCTGTGATAATGCGTCTTTCAGGTGCTCAATCTCCATTTGCTGAGTATCAAAGTGTGGCAGGGAGCTCATCACATTATCAACATGATTATATGGACGGAATGGAATCAGGGGAGCATTCTGCATATTCAAGACTTGACGGAGATGTGGCTGAAGATTGGGGCTGCCAGTACTAGCGTTCAGGTATGGACTAGTTGATGCATTTTGATCTCACCTTTGAGCAGTTTGGGTTGGAGAGAAATTTAACAACGATCCAACCGTGCAAGGGGCAACGTCCTGGTTGCCATCGCTTGCACAGGGGACACTTTGATCCAGAGAAATCCCAAAAGTAGAAGAGTAAGTAACAGTCCGACTTGAATCCATTTAAGTAAGAATCAAACAACAATACACAAGAAAATAACCAGTATAACTGACAGATGGGAGTACTTTCCAAACATAAGAGAGACCCACAACTCATAAGAAAAATCACAGGATACAAGCCCAAAAAGCGGGATACAGCGGCATTTGGTAATAAATCCAACACATAAAGCACTGAGACAAAAACAGAATTTTGAAGGGTAAAGACCCACACATAAAAATCAGAACACGTAAAATTAAGTTTGCCCTTCCAATGGAGAGAAAAAGGATAAGTACACATCAGGTGGTAGATTTGTACTGAAATCCAATTGCAGTCAGGGGAAACAACTATCCTGGCTGACCAACACCACAACCAAAACCGAAACCAAATCCAAACCATCAGAAAAACAACAGAAAAATAAATCGTTATCATGTCAGCATCCTGTCATGGTCGCCATGTAGAATTGTGTGATTGTAATTACACTATAAAACTAATTGACTCTGCAGAAGGTTTTACATAGAGATATGATGACAGCCCCGATTCTGGGGAAATGGGTTAAGAGAGAACTTATACAAATAAACATTGGTAATTCATCCAAGTAATAAATACTTTTAGGTGACTCCAAGATGACCAACTTACATGGCTTCCAGCCAAAGCAAAGTCTTTAAGAAAATTGTAGTGCTCGACCTAGTGCATGGTGCTACCCTATTTGTCTCACTTATTAATTTCTATCTCATAGTAAAATAAACATCTCATTTTCATTGTTATCTCTCAGCTCACTTAATAATAGTCTGTAATTGCCAGACATTTGTGCTAGCCAACAGCATGGTATCATCACAGTGTCATACAGTATAGGTGCATGTACGTGTTGAACATCGAATGAAAGTTTTATTATTTCCTTATGCGTAACCATATCCATAACCTAATAGGTCCACAATTTGGGCTGGTAAGATCTGCCAATCTCCAGGAGCTACGTGTCACCCTGTACTTTTTAAAAAGCACTCCCAAATTGTCGCTGCACTTAAGCAATTATTTTCATACTTAAAATAAACAAATAATGGAAGAAAAAGTAAACAGTAATTGAGGCTAGATAAAATCTATTAACCTTTCTCAACATTGTTTCTCAATTTATACAAGTTCAAAATAATTACCTGTCTTTGTTTACAACTACAGTTAATCATTAGATAGTCATGTCATTGATTTTCCCTTGCAAATTAAATTTGAGCAACACATTTGAGGGGACATAACATGATAACTAGCTTTCATAAACCCAAGCTCAAAATTAATCTTATGTCATGATGACATTAATACAATAAAAAATAAGAATGAATAATAATCACGAAAATTTCCCCGAGTGACTCTACATGCCCCCCTTTGCTCAAATTAATTCTGTGGCAGTAGGTGGAGAGTAGGACCCAAGACTAGTCATTGAGTGGCTCTGACCATTTCCATAGCTAATTCTCCTTCCCATTCTTTTAATTCAGCATACTGAGGCTCACGTGAAAGTTGCATTAATACCTCTCCCTGAGTAACAACTTCATCTCTTAACTTGAAGTATCATAGTGTAGGCAATCTATCACTGATGGGACAATTCTTTTGTAAATTGTTTAAATGGTGAGTGAATGTATCATGAAATCATTCATAGAGGCGAAATCCTTTCAATGCAATCATTAAGGTCATCAATGCATCCGTGTCAGATGTATGAGCATCCTTGGCTCAAATAGTGGTGGCTGGGTAAAAATGTTCAAACACATCTCTTAGAGACCCCATGCAGGTTGCATGGTCCATAAATATGGAACAGAACTCTTGTACCTGATTCAATGTCATATCATCTGGATTGGACACGTCAGCTCAGAGCATTGTGATTTTTTCTATCCTTTTCATGACATCATAGTATCTTGTGGCAGTTTCTACATTGTTGATCCACATAAGATCTCCAACAGCTTGAAATAGAATTAATACCTGAGGATCAGTATTTAGTAAGGTTTCATGTATCTTCCTTAATTGCTCATTTACTGCAGTTCCTTTATTAAAAATGTCATGAATAGTCAACTTTCCATCAATGAAGATTCTTTCCTTGTTATCACTTGCCAATAACTTTTCACGTACTAACTGGTATTCATCAGTTTTACTCAGTTTATTTGCCTCAGCACTAGTGCTCACAAAATTTAATTTTTTGGGTAGATGGGCTGCAACTTTCTTCTTGTTTTTCTTTACTCACCATTTAGGTTGAATTAGTGGAGTTTCAACACAAGGAGGGGGGATGCATAATAAATTTTCTTTCCAAATATTGCGTTCCAAATCTGCAAATGGGGATTTCATTTGTAAACTAGCTGTCCCAATTGTAACGGGATAGTTGATCTGAGCATTCTTAATGGTATCCCAAAATTGGTTTCTTAATTCATGTTTTTGTAACTCCTCAATCTGTTTGCTAGATATCTTGATTCAGGTGGTAGTACATTCTACGTCCAGAGCTACTTGTCACCCTTGAGACTGTAGAATGACCAATTCCTCTTTAGTAAACATTTCAGTTAAGCACCACTTCATCATTCCAAGAACATCCTTTTCACTATTTTCCACTAGCACTCTATTTTGAATTAGTAAATCTTTATCAAAGTCAGAAGGGTCATGCTTGAGCATGAGAATCCTCTAATTTTCAGTGATTGACCATTGAGGAGTTGGATGAGGTGATCCACCAAATTTCTCTAAATTAACTTTCTCAATAAGTTCATGGATCTGAGGAGATAATTGCACTGAGGATGTAGCCAATAATTCTTCTTCTCTAAAAAACTCTTCAGGGGTCTTCATAATCTGTTCAAATATAGTGATAGGAACTATCTTTCCTTCCTTCTCCACATGTCTGGCTGATTCCACGAACTTTCCATATCCGCACTCTGGATAGGATATTCTGTGTGCATCAAAAAAATTTTCATTCTGCTCTATCACTTCACTTGTTCTTACTAATT
>CABFPE010000107.1:1592487-1605375 GCA_900660155.1 Hofstenia miamia
TAAATAATCAAACCAGATAAAGTAGAAATGAAAATTAAATAAACTCCGAAGAATTTATTGTTCATCAAAATTATGGTTAAATCAAAGCTATTTATAAAATTTCTACAAAAGTACCTGCTGATTTTAAATTTCAAATGATTCGTCTGCCAATATGGCTGTTCATATGTAAGCGTTAGTTCGCTCAATTTAATTTGTCAATTGTTCCTTGATCGGCTAATAAGTTTTCTCATTTTGAACAATATTAAATCTTAGTTGCATTGTACAAAAATAACTAAATATCATTAACTAAATTTTTACAATTAATTTCAATTAATAATAATCATTCGACGTTATTCAGCTTTGGTTGCCATTTTGGATGATGCTACACAAGTGTTGTGCCTACTGCAACTTTACTCATGTCACAATCAAGTATAAATTCTTTTGAGTAATCAGGTGTGTTGAGTAAGGGTAACTTTGATAGTTCTTGTTTTATATTATTGTAGAATTGTGGGCTGTAAATATACTAGAAAACTATTTGACTCTGCAGAAGGTTTAAAATAGAGATCTGACAGCCCTGATTCCAGGAAAACAATTAAAGAGAGAATGTATATAAACATTGGTAATTCATCCAAGTAATAAATACTTTAGGTAACTCCAAGATGACCAACTCACATGGCTTCCAGCCAAAGGAAGTCTTCAGGGAAAGTGTAGTGCTCGACTTAATGCATGGTGCTACCCTATTTGTCTCACTTCTTAATTTCTATCTCAGACAAAAATAAACATCTCATTTTCATTGTTAGTTCTCAGCTCACTAAATAATAGTCTGTAATTGCCAGACATTCGTGCTAGCCAACTGCATGGTATCATCACAGTGTCATAACATATAGGTGCATGTACGTGTTGAACATCGAACAAAAGTTTTATTATTTCCTTATGCGTAACCATATCTGTAACTTAATGAGTCCACAATTTGGGCTGGTAAGATCTGCTGATCTCCAGGAGCTATGTGTTGCCCTGTACTTTGAAAAAGCACTCCCAAATTGTCGCCAAACTTAAGCAGTTATTTTCATAATAAAAAAATACTAATAAGAAATAATGGAAGAGAAAGTGAACAGTAATTGAAGCTAGATAAAATCTATTAACCTTTTCTAACATTGTTTCTCAATTTATACACCTTCAAAATAATAAATAATTACCTGTCTTTGTTTACAGTTAATCATTAGCTATTCATGTTATCGATTTCCCTCGCAAATTAAATTTGAGCAACACGTTTAGCACCATCGAGGGGACATAACAAGCTTTCGTAAACCTAAGCTCGAAATTACTCTTACGTCATGATGACGTTAATACAATCAAAAATTAAATGTATAATAATCACGAAAATTACCTGAGTGACTCTACAATAGCAGAACAAAATATCAAATGATATTTTGATGTCTGATTTTTAAATTATGCAGACAATGGGATTCCTCATACAAGTGATCAATCAAAATACAAATAAATATTAAATCAATAGTTGTACAATGACTATCATAAAATATTATTACATTGAAACAAATTGTCATTTTACAACTTAGATGCAAATATACTACAATTTTTCCATTTTGTATGTTTTATATTAGCAAAAAACAAATTCAATGAGAGTGTTTTTACAATGAAATAGCAAGATATTTAAAAAATGAAATGTAACCCATTGCATGTAATGTATAGAGTTTAAAAAACTAAATAAATTACAACAATTGTTAATCATTAGAAATGCATGGAATTTTTAAAGGATAAGTAAATTAATCATTAGTCAACAATGTATTATCACAATGTGATAGTGTTGCAATTAGTCAGCTAACAATGTCATGTATATTAGCAGCAAATAGATGCATGCAAACTAAATTACCCCCCAGTAAATATCACAAAACTAGTAAGTATATGTTTAATCACCTTACACACAATGACTATGCAATTTCCATGATGTCACTACAACACCCCAATCAATATCCACCAGCTGGCAGGGGTCAAAGTTATCCTCTCAACCAATCAGAAAAAAGTGGAACCAAATTGCCATGGCCTCTACTACTGTCATATATGGGTGTTGAGATCAATTGAAAATTTACTTTTGAAAACTTTGTATCCAATAAGATCAGGAAAATGTCCAGAGGCATACAATACCTAAAACAAATAAGGCACATATCCACAAACAAGCAAATATTGCAGGCCATTTTATTTATGCTTGTAATTTGTTGCATGTTCTATTAGCTAGTGGGATTCATCTAGTTTAATTGTATCTTCTTACTTAGTTGTTGCTTTTCATGTGGTGTAAAGATAGGAAATTGTATTTTGTTGTATTTATTATTACTTTTAAAATATACTATGATGTTCTTAATATTTTGAAGTATTTTGGTTGCAATAATTGGACTTGAATCCCGTGCAATGAGAGAAGTACCATCTTCATATTGGAATACCTCATGG
The DNA here is from genome assembly GCA_900660155.1 of Hofstenia miamia. Classification (NCBI taxonomy): domain Eukaryota; kingdom Metazoa; phylum Xenacoelomorpha; order Acoela; family Hofsteniidae; genus Hofstenia; species Hofstenia miamia. Next base: position 1,594,930 of record CABFPE010000107.1, read on the forward strand.
TTTATTACATTTTGCATGTTGTTGACATACAAAACAAACAGAATAGTTCCTAACGCAGAGCTTTGAGGGATTCATCACTGTGGCAAGATATATTTTGAGTAAATATTATTCAAATTCTTTGTTTTATGTTTTCTTTGAATGATGTTAGTAACTTTACACTCTCAGGGGAAAATCCATACATTCAAAGTTTTTTAACTAATACATTAAAATTTAGACTATCAAGGGCTTTTCTTAGGCCTAGAAGAGCAACTGCACAGCCATCATTGCTTAAACTGGACCTTATATTTTCTGTAATATATAAAAGTGCGCAAGTGCTACTGTATGATTTCTGAAAACCAAACTGTTTATAATTTTAGAGGACACATTTTATTGCTACTGGACAGTAGTTTTCTGCATTTAGTGGGCTGCACTTTTTGTCCACAGGTGTAATATCAACATTCTTGAAGATAGCAGGAAATGTATTTTGACTAGTTGCATTATTTAATGCAAATAATATGCATTCATCATGCAAATTAATGTATTCCTTTATAATACATGTAGGGATACCTAAACTGTCATTAGATTTATGCAAGTCCAATTTACTCATTACTTCTAGCAATTCAAATTTTGTTATGTAATGAAAAGTAAGTTTATCAGGTGGAATACAAATAAAGGTAATCTCCTTGTAGTTTTCACAACTCCTTATACTATCCAATATTTTTGAATATTTTGTTGAAATGACTTGCATTTTTAAAAGTCTTAGTGATTAATTTATCCTTCATCATAGACTCTTCATTATTAGACAGTAGACTTTGACATTTGTATAAAAATTTCCATTTACTTCTACAACTTTTTAAATCTTTAAATAGTTTAAATTCCTGATCTCCTTTGCACTACTTCCTTTTATTATTTAAGAATTTCCTTAATCTAATAATTTTATTTGCACTTGCAATGTTTGAGGAACCTTGCTTTTGAAACACAGTTTTGTCAGCTACTTCTATTTACTGAATTTTGAGTTATGTACAGTTTTTAGGCTGATTTTGTAAAAAATTTATTTATTTGGGGAAACTTATCAAATCATTGCCAAATTTGCTGAATAATGATCATTATATCATCAGGCTCATTTGGTGTGTACATATAATTCTATGGAATGTTTCTTAAGCCCTGTAAAAACCTTCCTTGTTAAAATTTTGAAGGACCTTGATCTTATCATTATCTTGGAGTGTGTTGTGTTTGCTATAATACTTGTAACATAGATTCATATGTTATGGTGACTGAAGGATGAGAATGTATCAGTTTCATAGTTAGAGCACACACCCCTTGAGGCTATTAAGAAATCTATAAATGAATGAGATCTTGGTGGCCTATCTTTGTTTACTGCATCTGCATTTACATTTGCTTAGAAGTCATTGATTAGTTGCTGCTTTCTGTCTTTAAAATAATCCATATTATAGTATCCTAGCAGAATTAATGCATTTGTTACATTGGAATCTATGACATTTTGCGCCTATTCTATTTTGTAGTCAATAAATTCCTTCCCATATGAGTTTTCAGATAGTAAAAAATATTTAAGAAACTACAATATCCATCATTAATAATGGCAATGTCAATTTGCACCTACATGCTCTAAATTTGCAAATCTGATTGGCTTTAGGCTCTTGGGTATCATTAATAATAGTAAACCTCCTCCACATGAGCCTCTATCCTTATGAAAACTATGAAAAGTTGATTCACTTGGATTCATAATTTAAACTGGGTAGCCAAGTTTTTGTTATACAATATATGATATTTTCATTAAACTGGTTAAAGAGTTCAATGAATTGATTTCTATGTGCTAAAGGTTTTGTGCATTAGTAGACAAATTTAAGTTGACACATGTAGCGCATCATTGTACTCCTGATATTGTTGTAATCAAATATATTTGATCCTCAATTTGTTTTTATATCACCTGACATGAGAAGCCAAAATATTATTAATAATTTTGAGGTAAAATTGCAGAACAGTTTGAGGACTTACCAATAATAAAAAGTATCTACTCTTAATTTACTTAATGAATGCTGCTTAACTTCATTTACATCAACATAGATAAGCTGTACATTTTTAAAACATGGACAGATTAAGAGAAATAAATAAAAGTAGATTTACCTTTTACATCTTTTCAATTCCATTACTTTAATTTATGAGGAATCACAGTCTTTCAACAATGTGCTTTAATTTGTCATGTCATGTTTGCTAACCTTGAAAATTTAGTGTTGTCTTTGTGGCATCTCTATATGTCACAACAGGTTTTGCCAGTGCTGAAATATATGGCATGTGATGATAAGACATTCTTTCTTTATTTGTAATGGCTTTGTAGTTGCTTCATAATGTTTAAATAACAGTTTACTTTCTTTGATTATAAGGGAAAGAACCACTAAATATACAGTGTGTTTGGAAAGTCTCTCAACAGTGAAAATTCATTTTATGTAAATTAAACTAATTTAATTAACTTCCATTAAATTAATTATTTTTAAAAACAAATCCAAATTGTATAAACAATTTACTAAAATGTTTTAATACAAATGTTGAAAATGATGGCCATTATTGGTAAGACACTTTTTCACTCTTTGAATCTTGTGCAGAAAGAAATTTTGAAGAGTTTCATGTGTTATCAAAGTAATGAAATCACATATAACTTCTTTAAGTTGATCAATTGTTGTAGGGCTGTCTTTATAAACACAACCTTTAGCTGCCCCCAAACATAAAAATCTGATGGGGTCAGATCAGATGAACAAGTCGGCCAAATATCATTTGAAATTACGTGTTCAACAAACACATATTTTTAGAATCTAATAGTTGCATGGGCAGTGTGAGCCATTGCTCCATCATGCTGGAAGCATCCCTAACGTTTCTCACTGTCAAATGACTGTTTTGAGAATGGACAAGACCTGATAAGTGAAACCAGGCCTCATCTGTGTAAAGAGTTTCTTTGATTTGATATACAGCCATAATTCTGTATGAAAAAAAATTAATTCACTCCATACAGTTTGTGGGCAGTTGCTAGTCAAATTTCTGTTTCCTGGGCCAAACGCCCAATTTATCTGAAATTTGATTCAATTTCAATCAGTAAGGATGCTGGGACGACCACTCCCCTTTTTATCTACAACAGAACATCTTCATCAAAATGTGCTAATGAGATCACAAATGGTTTCTTGATGAGGCAATTTACTTAAGTGGAAATGTTCATGGAAATGTTGCTGTATGTATCATTTGCTCGAAAAACCATCTCAACTAGATAAATACGCTCTTTAATATGCATTTCAGAATAATGAATTATTCATTAGCACATTAATTAATTAATTTAATGTAAGTTAATTTAATGAGTTTAGTTTACATAAAATGAATTTTCAATTAGGAGAGACTTTCCACACACACACTGTGTAACATCCTCTACCAGGCATTGTCACTGTTTATCCTTTGTTAATCTTATAACATTAGCTGTGTACTTGCAGGTAGGGATGCACTAACTTGACACTGCTTACGTCCACTTAGTTCCATTAACTTTAATAAACAGAAATAACTAATAACTATTTAGGTGACAAAGCCATGCAGCATCTCTTCCAATTGGTAATAGTGGGCATCCACCCAAGGCTGATCTCCACATGCAGTATCACTTGCTCTCTGATGATCCATTGGTTGAGTTCCACTTCTCAGCTCATCGATATAACTTATGTGTACCTTATCCTAGCTCGGTGCTTACTCAAGACAGCACACAACTAGACTTAATCTCTATTCATAAAAGTGTTTCATGTTCATGCAACCTCACTTGTCACTAGCTGCGAAATTAATATTACATGTAGCCATTACCGAAATATATTGACTTTAATAACTAGTTTAATATACAGCAGCTTCCTAACCTACATTTAATAATCATTACATTATCAGTCACATTATCGGTGACATTATTGTCATTAATTTGGATCTAAAATGATATAAATATAAATCCCAGCTTACCAATGTATTTCGAGCTTGTTAAGTTTAATACATGTAGATAGATGATTGGTAGTCAACTAAACGAGAATAAAAACCCCTATTCCTTACCTACGTGCACTTTTGTGGCCTAGCACAAAGACCCTTGAATCGTTCCCATGATGGATCCAAGCCACTACTAAACAAAACTCGTTTAGCTTGACATTGTATTAAATAATCAAATGTATTGAAGAAACAATATAAGAATTCCGAAAAAATTTCTTTATCAATTGTTAAAATGAATTTTTATCTATTTATAGTAGCTCGAAAAAGTACCTGTCAATTTCAAATTTTGAATCTTTCATCTGCCAAGATGGCGGCTAAAAATAATGGAAGCGACTTCGCCCCCTTCGTTTAGTCAGAATCATGAGTATTGACAAATACTATTTCATAATCAATTACACTGATATTACTTGGTTGCAACGTACAAATTAATATAAGCTGATGATAACTTTTTACAATATATTTTTTAATCATATTCATATTTGATCTTAGTTCTTCTTAATCGAATTTAGCAGCTTAGGTTTTATTTGGATGATGCTACAACTGTAGATGAAGTTCATCATGGGCAATGAGCTTACAATTAATTTCATTATTTTTCTCGCTCAAAAGAAATCTGGTTTCTTTGTGCAAATTCATTTAAAACGTGATTGAAATAGAAAATATAATTATTTTTCTTTATTTCTTCAGCATTGGTAATGTAACATCCTCTACCAGGCATTATTACTGTTTGTCCTTTGTTACTTTATAACATTGGTTGTATCTTTGCGGGTAGGGATTTACTAACTAGATACTGTTTAGCTTTTATCTCTTTCTGTTACTCTAACATAACTAGATTTAACTCTTCATTATTTAGGTGACAAAGCTATACAGCAATCTCTCCAAAGATCGATAGTGGGCATCTGCCCAAAGCTGATCTCCACATCCAGTTTTACCAGTCCATCAATGATCCACTTGGTTGAGTTCCACCTCTCAGCTAGAGATGAGCGCGGTGTGGATTAATCCGCGGAGTCCGCGGTTAACCGTGGTGCGGTGCGGTTGCGGATACGTTTTCTGCGGTGCGGTGCGGTTGCGGTTCTCTGCTTCGGGGCGCATTTTAGAAGAACGGCGCCAGAACATGGAACCAGATACTCTTGAAGCAATTCTTTTCAACAAGCACTTCAGCCAAGCATTTTAATCGGTGCTAATTTGCCATTCGTCCACTTTGCCAGGAAGTAAAATTTAATTTGTACAACCTTACATATGTGATAACCTTTGTAGTATTATTTTTTTTAAAAAGTTTAAATTCTCCTTGTATTTTTTGCGGAGTCTTGCGGATATAATGAAAGTTCTTGCGGAGCGGTGCGGTTGCGGTGGAAATTCTTGCAGTGCGGTGCAGTTGCAGTTCGAAATCTGATCTTGCGGTGCGGTTGCGGTTTAAAATTTTGACTCCGCGCTCATCTCTACTCTCAGCTCAGCAAGATAACTTATGTGTGCCCTACATTAGCTCAGTGTATACTCAACACAAGACACAATTCGACTTAGACTCTATTTTCTAAAAGTGTTTCATGAATATGCAACCAGACTTGTTACTAGCTGCTTAATTAATATTACATGTAGCCATTACCGAAATATATTGGCTTTAAAAATTAGTTTAATATTGAGCAGCTTCCTAAGTTACATTTATTAATTAGTACATGCTCGGTCACTTTATTGGTCATCTTATAGTCACTAATTTGGATCTGAAATAATATAAATATATTACCTAGGTTTTGGTCATCCAACCATATTTCGAATTCATTTATTTTAATACATGTAATAAATGATTGCTAGTCAACTAAATGAGAGAAAAACCCCTATGCCTAACCTAAGTGCACATTTGTAATCTTGCACAAAGACCCTAGAATTGATCTCAATGATGGATCCAGAACACTACTAAACACCACTTGATTAGCTCGACATCGTACTAAATAATCAAACTGTATTAACAGAACAAAATAAGAATTCCGAATAAAATTCTTTATCAATTGCTTACAGGGTTTCGAATCTATTTATAGCAAATTCAGAAAAGTACCTGTCTATTTCAAATTTGAACTTTCGTCTGCCAATACGGCGGCTAAAAATAATGGAGGCAATTTCGCCGCCTCGTTTTGCCAAAAAGTATTATTATCAACAGATACTAATCTCTCATAGTTGACACTTATTGTTGCTTGGTTGCATAATACAAATTAATCTAACAGATCTAATAATTTTATAATATTTCTAATCATAATTTGTCTTCGATCTTATTCTCTTTTCCAAATCGACGTTAGCAGCTTGATTAGTTTGGATGATGCTACAGTAATAGGTGCTATTTCTAAAAGTACAATTTTCTTAGGCGAAAACTTTGAAGCACTGGTTCTAGCAAATCTAGCATGTCAATTTTAAATTTTTCTTTATGAGAGTTAATGGCGTCAATGATACCAGTGTTGATAAGAATTGTATTTATGGCTGTTCCTTCAAAAGACAAGGTAATGTCTCTTATCTCTTCTGTATTGTTGTCCAAATATGAGTTAAAAAAAATAATTTTGGTTTATTTTTAAGTACTAAGGCCTGATATTTTTCAGAACAGAATTTCCTAAGCATAGCAATGTATTATTAGTTGGAGTTTCTTTTCTAGTACTCTTTTTGAACTTAGGTGTTAGCAATTCATTGCTGACGCTATTTGACTGTGCATATGTGGAAGAACTCCTCCAATTTCAACAGTATCATTTAAATTTGAATTTTCAGCGCCAAAATTGTTTCTGTTGTTTTCTGTTGCTAACTTAAAAAGGCATAATAAAGCTTCTGAAGACAAATTCTTATCAAGCTTCTGAAATAAATTGTGCAAAGGTGTTTTGGCTTTCGATAGTATAAATTTTTCAGCAAAATTTTAATCCTGCATACCTTTAAAATTTCTTTTTTAACTTTATCTATGAGAGTTGTGATAACCGACAATCACTGGGGTGTCCCATAAGTGGAAAATCTTGTTATTGAATATATTCCAAATATTAATAAAGGAAATTATCATGAAATATCAGAAAAAGTTTTTTGAGTACCTTACGTCCCAAAAAATTATCCATTAATGTATTGTAAGCAGACTTATTAGTTCTTGTTCGAATTTGTAGTTCTTCTCCTTCAATATTCGACTATTTTATAGAAATTCGGGTTTTGGTTCGATTTGAAGAAAAAATTTCGAATGTTTATTAAATTTTAAAATATTTTAAACTAAGGCTATTTAAAAAATCTATCTGTCTTGGTGTGAAACCACAGACACTGCCAATTAGTTTTGGTTTTAATACTTCGGGTCGGATTTCAATTCGACTATTTTTTAGTTTCGATTTTTGGATTCAGAAAATTTGGTCTCTCTAAAAGTCTTTTTGCAACAAAATATTTAATCAATTTTAATTAATTTGATGCAAGTGTCAAATCACTTAAAAATGAGAACATAGTGCTAAAATTTATTTGAAGAATACATCAGTTTATGCTAATCGAAACTGACGAATTATCTATTCTGCTTTGGAAAAGTAAGAATAGTCTTAAACAAAGATCTGAAATATGTAAATTAAAACGCAGAATTCCAATTTAGCCATTTGATTGGCGATGCATGAAAAATTCGACTTTTCAATCTGATTGGATAACGATTTTATAAATACATTTCAATGGTTTGCAAAAACTTAGTTGTTATAGTAGATGTCCAACATTACAGAAGAATATGTTGTCTTCAGAAATATTGTAGCATATTCAAACCTTGTCATTGGCATCTTTGGCATTATTAGTAACATTTTTGCACTTCTAATCATATGGCGCTCAAAGTTATTTAAAATCCCTTTCGTTGTATACATTATGAATATTCTGTTGACAGACATAGCTTCTGCTTCACTAAATTGCATATACTGGACGTATTTTTATATGTTGCTCTATGGAAAACTCGGGAATTGTCAACTCATTGGTTATTGTAGTCATCTTACAAACAGGTACAATAGTATATCATTCAATACATTTTCATTTTTTTAAATATAATATCAAAATTCCATGTTAACTAAGATATCAGGCAGATATAAATATATATATATATATATATATATATATATAAAATATATATTAGGATTATANAAGTCCGTAAAAATTAATTGTTGTCATTTAAATTGTTGACAAAATTTGCTATAATCTGATCCTACTGCATACCAATGTACGTTTACTCCATAAATTGTATTGCACTATATTTTCTTGTTAACATACAATCAAAATGTTTTTGAGTTATTCAATTAATTGGTTTAACTTATTATGACAGGGCATAACAAATGCCATATACTTAAGATAAACATTAATATAAATAGTGATCAAGTTAGAAATTTTAGTCATGCATTTATGCCATATATATATATATATATATATATATATATATATATATATATATAAAATATATATTAGGATTATAGATTTTTTTAATCAAAACCTCTCCCTTGCTTAAGCTGAAACTTTTTATGCTACTTCAATTTATTGAAACAAATTCTTTAAAACTTCTTAAAATTATTAACAAAATTTGGTATATAAAAAACTTTTCTACTTGTAAATGATGCAGTAAGTATAACAAATAAAGGCAAAATTTACAGCATTAAAAATTTCAAATAAGAATACACAGAAATTTTTTGCAAAATATCTCTGAATGTTTTGATCGATTTAATATTTCGTTCACGTGAGATAAGTATCTGTGGGCATATTCATTTGTTTAAATAGAGCTTTCCTTTGTATAACGTTAATTAATCAACTTCAGGATTGCATGCTCTTATATTTCCCCAGTTATATTTACAAAAAATCTATTATTAATTCAATCATAATTTGAATTTTAGTGTGAGGTTTTAATAACACATAATGTAAAGGAGAGTATATTACTCTTGATTTCAGTCGTGATTGACAGATATTTTGAGCCTTGATAACTTAAAAATAATAATAATAATTGTTGGTAAATAATTCGTCAATGTGAAATATTTAGCCCCCAGAACCAGTTTTCTAAAAAAATTGTAGACATCAGAAAATGTTGAATTTGTATTTTGCTCTTGTTCAATCACATGCTTTTCACTTTGAAACACAACCTATATTTTATCAAAGTTATCTCTAATTTCATCAATAATGTAATAATTCATGTTTGGACGCCTTGTATCATTTTCGAATAATTTATCAAACAGCAATTTTAGCTAACTATCTAGAACAGGGTTTTGGGAACAGGTAGATTTCGTTTTATCCATGGGCTTTGTAAAAGTTTAAGAACAGTATATTTTGATACCGTGATGCAATTTTGATGATCAATTGATGACACTATTTCTTGAAATACATTGCCTGAAGTTGTCTTTTTATTGTGTTCACTAATTAATCATATAGAAACATAGCAAAAATTCAGCATATTTACCTTCAACAAAAATTCTGCAAAAACATTTAACCTTTGAATAAAGTTGAGGGATATGTTTTCTCATTTGGGATATTTACTATCATCAATTTCAAATTCATTTGAACTTAATTCTAAATATAGTCCCTTTTTTCACTTTTCTTTTGAATCTTTTCTAGGAATGCATTTGAAGCTTTCATGTTTTTATTGCAGACTGAAGATATCAGAACTTGCAGGAAAGTGAATTTCTAATTCCCCTTAAGAAATATTGGTTATTCTCTACATTGCATGCAAAATCTTGTGTATGTTTCAATAAAACTGATTTTGAATAGCAAGTTTTAAATTTGCTTACACTTTATTACTTAATAAAGTTATAAATAAATGCTTGCAAAATATATATGATTCTCTAGTTCAGCGCATAAAGTTTCATTTATATATATATATAAACTCAGAAATTTCGTTTGTATGTTACATCAAACCAATATATGTATATATATATATATATATATATATAAAGAGTGGCACATAAGTAACTACCTATTGCAAAAAATTAATAATAAAAAAGTATAAAAGGTAAAGCGATTTGGATAATTGCAAATGATAGAGGAACTCTTAAAGTTTGTTTACAAGTCGTACCATGTCTACCAATGCCCAGTATATAAGGGTAAATCTCTAAATCTATACTGAAGAAAAACGAGCAGAAATTGTTGAACTCTACTTTTTATGTAATGGTTCAATTTTTGCAGTGCCGAGAAGATAAGGAACATTTCAAATCATGGAAGAAGTCCTGATAAAAAGTGCATAAGAGCAATGGTCTCTAAATTCAAGGAAGGCGGATCAACAGTAGATGCTAAGTGCAGCAATGAACAGGGTAATTAAAAGTGTACGCTTATGTTTGACCAACAATGGTAATCATTTAAAGTATATTATTTTCTGTACTTAGTTGTAAAATGAATTTTAAGAGCTCCTCTATTGTTTGCAATGATCCAAATCGCTTTACCTTTTATACTTTTTTCTATATGAATTTTTCATATAGGCGCCTTCCTATATATATATATATATATATATATATATAT
>CABFPE010000107.1:1611709-1627886 GCA_900660155.1 Hofstenia miamia
TATATATATATATATATATATATTGGGGAGACTTATGACAATTAAATTAGAAACTGTTTCTTGGCTAATTGTGTCCTTAAAAATCTTCATTTTACCAAGTGCTAAAAAGTTGCCTCTTATGTACTATTTGTAAAGCGGCAGTTTGTATATATAAATTAGATTGTTATGCCAAATTTTGAAAAAATATATAGGAGGTTAATATTTGCAAGACATTTCACAATTTCTACAGCAATCTATCTTGAAAATCAGCAGTTGTGTACATCATGATTAATTCATTTTAACTGCTAACAATGGTTTGAGGTACTTTTAATACCCCGAAGCTATTAATTCTTCAACAATTTTGAAAAATTTAATTGAAACTAGCGGGTGTTGATTAAATTTTCATGAAATACATAGAAATACGTTATTTCAAATTTTCAACATTATTTGAGCATGACAACGTACAGTATGTTTGTATCCAGGTAAACACGGTTTTGGGTGAATAAATAGATAGACTATTGAATCATTAAAAATAGTGCCAGCTACTCATTAGAACTAGTATTTTTTGTATTTTGTTATGTTAATCTTTCATAGAATCGACAAGAGCGTTTCTAGAGAATATATCTGATAGTGAAATTGATGAATATTTGAAGATGTTAAAGAATATCCCTGCATATAAAGACACAGGTTTAGAGATTATTATTTTTGGTATTATTTGCATTTTGGTGCTAAAGAATAAGTGTGATCATCAAAAGACTTTGTTTCCTATATTTTTTTTTAATAGCAAAATACAAATTTATTACTGTTTTATCGATTATGATAATTTTTCGAAGAAATTAATTGGTTTTTAGGTCACTAATTATTTATTCTGTTTTAAAGAAACATTTTTTATTGATGTTGCATTTTGTTTGAGTATTGTCAGTAGCTCCACTTGTTTATTTATTGAAAATATATTTTCGAATTTCCATAGGTCTATGAAACATTTTGTTTAGAAAAAGGAAATTGATTATAACCTGAAGAAAAGAAAATGGCTCATCTATTTTACAGAATGAAGTTGTTCCTGTTCAGAAATGTAGGTATAATTTTGTTTGTAATTCATTTTTTCATTTTATATTTTGCGTACTTCTATGGCTATATTTAATATATTTCATTTAAAGTTGTATGAGAAGGTGTAAATTAATTAACATTGCTATTATCACTGATTACTGTGTCTTAGATAATTGATAGTAGTAATAAATATATAATACCTTACATAGGATGTAATACTTTCTGTAGAAATACATTTTTAGACTTCTTTCATCAGTCAATAGTAAACTTGGTATTAAGTGAATGAACAAGTCTTCAGAATGTTTTGTGAAATCATGTAAATATAAGGACTTGATTGCTTTATAATATTAATTACATTTACTTAAAATTATGATTGTCATTTAACGTTGAGCTACTGACAGAAATACAAAAAGAATAATTTTTACATGCTGAATTATATTTTTTGGATTATTGCGTAATTTTAATTTTTTACATGCTGAATTATATTATTTGATTATTGCGTAATTTTAATCAAATATTTTTTTAATATATTTAGAGAAAACTGGATGATCTAGTTACTGAGAATTTGAGTATAGATGCAGATTAAATTTTCTCTTTAAAATTGCTTATTATAAGCGCGTTCTAAGGCTGTTTTAACCCGCATTTTTAGGGCTATTTTTATGCGCGTTTTAAGCTTGCATTTTGGTACCAAAAGTGCGCTTTTATTGCGCGTTTTTAAGCAAAAAGAAATCCATATTTCAGCCAAAATACGCGAATAATAAGCGAAAATTTGTTACTTGGGATGAAATGCAAACCCTAGTAAATACGTTTGGAAAAACTGACGAAATTTTAATGCTTTGCATAAATGTATGAGTGTAATTGTTTAATACATTTGATATAATCTAAAAATTCACTTAGCCCAAAATTTGGAAAGTTTGCCAATTATTTGGCAAATATTTGGAAAGTTTGCATAAAATTTGGAAAATTTGCCAAATATTTTGAATCAATTTGCAAATTCTTTCCAAATATTTGGCAATTTTTTGCCAAATTTTCCAAATTTATTTACTAGGGAAGGTTGTTGACTCACGAACGAACTCTTCTCAGTGACAGTGGTTAATGTATTATTGTGAGATGCTCCCATTTGTTGCTTACCCTTAACGAATTTGTAAAATGATTGCCCTTGTTCACAACCTTGCCGCTTTCACTTCTTATAGACCTTACATATAATTAACCCTATATACCTATAGATAAATATGTACATTGCCCTTGATACATGTGAGCAACCATTGCGACCATGCAAGAAAATATCAGGAAAAGAGGTCTGAAATAAAATAATGTACTAACAAATCTAATACTAGGATGTTCGTAGACATCTCGTATGTATAGTAAGACTTATGATGTTTTAATACCAATATAGAATTTGAATCTAAAACAACAGATTAACCTACGTTCAACTATCCAGCTGTTTAAAGGCATTTCTTATTAAAATGAGATAGGGAAGCTAAACGAAATTAAAAACTCCAATTCGTATACCTAATTTAAGGGCACACTTTCTCTAGACAGGGTGCAAAGTAAAGCTGAGGGTAAAGTTTAAATCTAATTGCCGTTTTGATGATGCCTCTCAGCCGGCCGATAATTGGGCGGTGAGAGTCCCTGAATAGCTACTCGTGTGCCCGAACGTTTAGGTTTCCATTGATATAACAATAAAAATCCTGATACAAAATAAAGAGAAATCCGAATGCTTTAATTTCATCAACTTGTTTGTCTTCACACATCATATTTATATCAAACTTTTTAAACAAATAACATGTACCTTTTTTTCTTTGACAATTGTTTCTTTAAATATAAAACTCATCTGTTGATTTCTACGCAACGTGTTATTAACTGCTATTAATTAGCTCTGCGTTTCCAGTTGAATCCTTTTGCTAAAATATTTAACGACAGGCAATTTACCGTATTACCGTTTACAAAAGGTTCTAATTCATATAAAAACAAAATCAAGGTAATCAAAATAAATAAATAAAAGCTTTTTAGTTTTTCTTTTCCTTCTTCATCACTTTTTATGTAGATTAACTCCGATTACGTTACACTAAAGTTCTGATTACAAGATACAGGTTATCCGCATAAATTATTTTTTAAAATAACTGACACATTTAAATTTTCAATTTTTAAATGGAGAACCCTGTTTTGCCCATTCGAAAGCCTGTTCAAACTGAAACAAGGATCTAGAAATGCTTTGGAAAAAGCTTACAAGACATTTACTAAGCATTAATTAGAAAACACTACTTGGCATTCAGCAATGGGTTAGCAATATTGTCATATAATGTGGTTAGAAAGCATACATTAAGGTGTCTTACTATATGTTATCAAATCACAAGACGGATATAAATCGCTTTATTGTTTATTTGGCTTCGAGCACTCGATATTTCCAGTTGAGCTTTTGGAAGTCGAATTCGAGTTTCGCAAGATCAATATATATATATGGTCAAAATGAGAGAAGGAATGGATGAAACCAAGACTAAAAATATAATGATGATTATAATAATTAATATGTAAAACACATGATATGATTGATTATTTAATTTTGTAAATTGTTTTGTGCAGTTATCTTTAAATTATGCTCAACAGTATTTGGCAAAACAATAGATGGCCAAACAGCATACTCTAATTAATGCTGATGTTGCATAATCATAGCAGAAGTATAAACCAAGGGAAAACTGTAAACAAGAAGTGATTAACAGGTACTAGTCGAGTATTTAGCTGTTTATTACAAAGTGCTATAAATATAATTCAACTGTTCAAATTATTGATGAACGAATTTACTTTGGATTTACTTTTCTCTTGTCAGGTTATTTTATATTTTGATGGAAAGCTAAATGTTCAAGCACTGGGGTAATTGTATGGTGGTTCCCACATCCGTTTAAAGGTATGCTGGAGCAGCCTCCTAATAGCTATTCCACAGCGGGGAGGGCGACAGCTGTAGTTACCTTTTAGTGCTATCAGGTTATGAATAGGTGTAGGAGTTTTTACCGTTATAGCTTTCCTAACCATTGTTGCTTGCCTGTTATTATGATTGCAATTACTACGCTATACATGTTAGTTTCCCTATCGATGAACCTCAGTCAGTTATTGTGTTATCCTACAATCAGTGATTTAGTATTAACTTTATTTAGATTGTTATTTAAATCATGTTTTTGTATTACATTCATTATCAGTTATTTAATAGTCAAAGCGAGTTGCTCTTTGTTTCTTACAGTAGACCTTCGGCTGACTCACGTAGTTATTTTCTTGCAGGCAGCATTGATTGTTTACATGTATCAAGGGCTATCATGTATTCCTATATATGTAGGGTTATTATATGTAAGGCTCGATAACAAGCTGCTCAAGCATCCAGGTTGCTGTAAAATATTCCATTTACAATTTCATAATAACAAAAACAATCAATGCACTAAATTCTTAAGTAGTTACAAATCCCATCACACTGAGTTTGCTATTCACACACTAATTCCTTCGAGTGTTGATCCTGTTTTCCATTTTCCATATGTTTCACCTAAATTAGTTGTAGTGAGTTACGCAGTTAGAGAGGCTAACGTAAATTAAGTTAACCCTTATTAGTATATGTGTAACAAATTGTAACAGGTCACATTATTTATAGCTGTAAAACATTACAGCGGCGGCACGCGGCTATAAGCATTCACGTAATAGCTAGGATTCTCATTGGCTGTCAGCATGTGTAAATAAAGATATATCAGCTTGCGTTGAATTGTATTGAGATAAAAACATACACGCCAGTACAGCTGTTACATTTTGTTACAATTTCAGTGGATGCATAATGGGATCCCGTCCAAGGCGACAAACCTTTATAACAGCCACACAAATGTTCCAAGCTCTTGCATTTGACATAGACGAACAGAACTGCGATGTGGAAGAACAAAATGACCAAGACGACGAGACCTATGGCGCCCCTCAAGACAATCAACGCGAAATGCCGTCCGACAGCCAACCTAATCAGGATGATGAAGGCGATATTGATATTGTCGTTGAAGAAACAGATTCCGAAAGCGAAACAGATGAATTTGAAGGAGCTACCCACGAGAACGAATACGAGGCACCAAATGGGATTCGGTACTCAACGATCCCTTTTGGAACTGGGAGACCAAGAAGTCGAAACATCGTCACAGAGAGGCAAGGAGCGTCTTTTACACCAAATGACGAACTCGGCTGTTTTTTGCTTTTTTATCGGAAGATATTTTATATACTATCTTGCGACACACTAACCGAAAGGTGGAAGATATCATCCAAGGCACTACTTCTGTCCCGTCATATATGACGAAAGTAACATACAAGGAGCTGAAGGCTTTCATGGCTGTGCTAATTAGAGCTGGGGTTGACGGGGCAAACTACAGTTCATTACTTGATTTGTGGCATGAATTTGATTCGAAACCATTTTACAAAGTTGCTATTTCGCTGAACAGATTCAAATTTATTTTACGATCAATCCGATTTGACAACATCCGGACCCGAGAGCAGCGAAAGGAGTCTAGCAAAATTGCAGCAATTCTCGAAGTATGGACTCTGTTCAATTCTCGCCTGCGATTGCCTTATAAACCATCAGATACAATCACTGTGGATGAACAACTTGTTGGATATCGAGGCAAAATACCTGGCCGGACATACATTCCATCAAAACCTAAAAAGTACGGAATAAAGATATTTTGGTGTTCTGATGCAATAAATGGATACGCTCTGAATGGCAAGATTTACACAGGAAAAGAATCTGAAACCCAAACTAATCTTGGATGAAAAGTAGTGTTGGAACTTTGTCAGCCATATTTTGGCTCTGGGCGTGATGTTGTTACAGACAATTTTTTTACTTCACATGATCTGGCAGTTCAACTTCTACAACATGAGATGACTCTCCTGGGGACAATGCGCAAACATCGAAGAGAAATTCCAGCAATTTTCAAACAAAAGCAAGATAAATTTTCCACACAGTTTTTATATGATCATTCTCAAAAAATCACGTTGGTCAACTACTGGTCGAAGACCAACAAAAATGTTGTTCTTCTAAGTTCTTCACATTGGGGCGCCGAAATAACTGACCGACCAGATCGTAAACCTCAAATGATATTGGACTACAATGCTGGTAAAGGCGGTGTTGACATGATGGATGAAAATGTAGAGGAATTTACTTGTAAAAAAAAACAAATCGTTGGCCACTTTTGCTGTTTTTCAATTTTATAGATATTGCAGTAAACAACGCATATTTGATCAACCGTTGCCAAAACTCTGGTGTGACTCGGAAAATGTTTATTCGCAACTTGACTTTCCTTCTAGCCAAAGAGAATGTTCGACAACGAAATATGCAATGATTGCCAAGAACAGTAAAAGAAGGAATGTTTAAATACGGATTTATCGAGGATGCAAGAGAGACAGAAGACGAGCCTTCAACTAGAGGTGTAGCCAGATGCTGGTCATGCAGTCAAGTCTGCAGAAGTCATTGCGAAGAATGCCGCAAACCAATCTGCCCAACCCATCGGGTCATTATAAAGCAAGAATTATGTTTTTGTTGCAATTTGTAATTGATTTTTTGGATTTATTCATATTTTTAAATTGCGTTACAAAATGTTACACATGTACCGATTAGGTATATTGGATTTACTGTACTTATAAGGGTTAATAGATAGTTAAGTGTCTCAAAAAGAGTGGTAAACATATTAATATCTTGTGCAAACTGGCTAAAATCGTAGATGTCATATGTGGATGTATTAATCGTAACCCAAATAGCAAGCAATTAATGCACCGACAATGGGCCAAAGAAGTTGCCATTGATGGCCATTATTGGCAGATGACCGGCGGGGAATTAATGGGCCAGTGATGTATTCCCGTCAATGACTCATTGATGGGCACTAGGTTTTGATAGCAAAGCATTATTATATTTATAACAACTTTATATATCTAAGAAGTTCAGACATTGATGTTTGATTTTTATACAAGCCCACCAAAGGGAAAATGATATCTATGATATCCTATCAAGCATTTTCAGTACAAACATTTAATATTAATTGAAAGAATATCTTGTTTATAAATGATAACAATAAACATATAATTCTAGCAAATTTAGCAAAACTTTTAAATTAAGTCCAATTTTGAATTAGTAGTTATTAAATCGTGAAAAATCTCTTCTGCTCAGTTGTGACTTTTTTATATTATAGTTAACTTCAAGGGGTCCAAAAATGCATCGATAAATTATTTTGAAAATTCACATCACAGGTATATTATATATTTCAAGAAAGCTTTTCGCAATTCCTTTTTTTATAATAAAAGGATCTAGGACTCAAAATAATGAAGTGAGTTCTATTTGCAAGCATCTGTTCATTGACTATTGATTACTAAGGTTGCCACTGATGCCGCCAATCGCCCATCACAAGTGCCATCTTTTCCCACCAGCTCCACTGATGATGTCCAACATTATATTATGAGCTATAATTCGTACCTTGGTATAAATTGCTTGAGCTAGGAGCACAGTTGGTAGTGTGTATAGCATAATATTCTAATGATTTAACACCTTGCTTCAAATGATTGAATTCATTATACAGCGCTCATAAAAACAAGAACTGGCATACTAGATTGTGTTATCAACTACTGAAGAGTAAGTAATTTCATTTTTATGAAACTTAAATTGATCAGGCAAAATTGTAAATCACTATAAATAGTATTTGTTCAGTAATGCTATTAAGGGGCCATTGTCGGACCATCAATGGTCTAAAAGAAACTGATAAATAATACGAGTTTGAAAATTGAAATTAAACGTTAATGTAATGCACATATTATACAAAATAATATAATCATTTCTTTGTAAAATTGTGGAATCTTAAGATTTTTAATACTTATTGTTTTGTTGGTTATGGTTGGCAAATGAATGGCCATTATTGGCCATTGATCCCATTAATGAACCATTGGTTATCCGACAATGCTTGCTATTTGGGAATAGATTCAGAGAATTTTGTTTGCTACCCATATTAGAAAAGGAATCTCTAACAATATGAAAAGAACTCACAAGAGCAATTATGCTGTCGTTGTTCTCTTTGCTATTCATGTCATGCACAATATTCCACATCATGTCCGCAGTTTTGTTTTTCTCAACCCATTTCCGTTTAACATTAAAAATGTCCCTTTTTTCTGAACTTTTTAAATTCCTCATTTCCATGAAAAAATAAATGGTATTGTTCTTCCAAAATAATTTTTATAGTTGGCGTCATCCATTGTGGATCCTTTGAGCTCATTTTTTACACAATGGAAAGGAATTTGAGCCATTGCAAATTCCTTTGCAGAATAAAAATGCTCAACTTTATCATTAATGTTCCTAATGTAACGCGTGGGGAGTAAAATCAATGTTAGCCAATTGGTTAACAAAATCATTAATAAAAGACTTTCTCATATCATATCTTTTGGTCCACCAATAAAATGTTAATTCATGTTTCGTTACTAGTATACATTGAAAATGTTTATACTGACCTAGTGGGGGTAATAACTTAGATTTAGCATAGCACTTTTCCAGCAAGTCCAATAACAATATGACGTCCAACATAGAGCTACCATGCGTAGCCATATTCACTTTATTTATATAAGAAAAATTATTCATCAACAAGTCCAGATTATTTTTAATAAATTGTTTATTAAGATCGCCACATAGACTTATTCCATACTGTAGTGCTGAGATGAGAATATCATCTAACAAATTCATTAAAAAAAATTATGAATTTCTTGGCATTGAGACGTGAAGATTCGATGGGATGTATATGGACGTGACCACTGATTTACTTAGGTCAGCAGCAATTTCCAAATGTTCTATGCTATAAGGAATTTCACAATTAATTGAAATCCTGCGTACTTTTCCCAATTTTACATGAGTCCAGATGCAGACTCCACCTCCATGACAAGAAAAACGATCCGTTCTAATAGGCACAACCATATACGGAATATATAAAAGATCACTGGAAATGTTGTCATGCAACCAACTTTCACAGACTGCAATTATATCCGGATTATAAGTCTTTTCAATAAGCTTCAGTTTTTCTATTTTAGGTGCAATTGATTGAGCATTAATGTATAAAATAAAAGGCATATCGAAATAATCATTAGTTTCATTATTATTAAAAACCTGATAAAGTTTTCCATTTTGCAACTGTGATTCCAGCTTAATCTCAGATAAAGACATATCACAAGCTACATATATCCTTTACTCATAGTTTTTTAGTTTGTATAATGATGCGATTGCCAAACAAACATCCCACGGTGAAGACAGTGTTACTAGAAGCAATCAATCAGCATGGTCTTTCTTACAACTAATTCTGTGAACATCTTTACACTCAGTATTGAGTCCAGAAAACAATACTACAAAACCTTAATATGATCTTCTTTTAGTCCATCAAGCCCAGGTGAAATAAGCTCGTTCAGTCCACAAATTTGCATAATACAGAGATTTTTTATTCTTTCCACCTCAGTCACTTTCTGAGATATAGGAGATTGTCTTTTAGACGTCCATTTGATGATTTCACGAATCTCTGACACACTTTCATTAAGAACTTTATGTAATTTATTCACTGGTTCCACACCATCTTGTACCTTCTTCATATCCTCAGTGCAGTCTTTTAGTGACTCATTTATCATGCTCAATTTTGTGTTTATTCTGTGTCATTACGATCATGGCTTTTAATTAATTCCAAAATATCCCGTTTCGATCATTTACAGCACAGTCATTACGCAGAGTAACAAAATGAATCCTAAATTTCATAAGGAAGATTTTTTTCACAGGAGTTACATGACTAAATCTTATCTTCTTTAATAACAATTTTATATGATCACATTCTTTCTTACTTCATTTTAAACGTCAAAATTTGATTGCATTAAGACCAGAGAGAATTAGTAAACACAGCATTCAGTCTGACAATGTGTGTTTAATGATTTTTAATTGTTCTGATAGGAAAAGTGTTTGATGGAGGTCGTAGCCTAATAACGTATGTAAATCAACAACGATCAGTGCAGCGACATAATGTTGTAGCAAATATTCTTAACGGGATGACATTGGTTTTCAAATGTTAGGTGTTGCTACAAGAGCAAACTATCTGCCTTTTAACATTTCCAATGCTATTCATAAAATTTCTATATTAAAATATTAGTAAGGAAAAGTGAATGTGCACTTCTATCAGAAATATCTTAGTTGCTAATGTGGCATAATTAGCAAGAAGGTGATAGAAAAAAAAAGAAATGAAATATTTTTTATGATTTATTGATTAATTTTGATTAGGATTCTATATCAATTTTCTACTTTTTGTAAACTAAGTGATAATATGGTAAGAGTGCCTGTTGGTAAAAGCATTAGACAAAATTTATCAACCAAAACGCTTGGCTGAATTAATAACAGATTGTGCAGGAATTGGCAAAGGAGTTTTGTATTTTCAAAACAGAAATCAACTAGAAATAGGAACATGTTGTTTGTTTGTACAATTGTAATATAAACATAGCTTAATTGGAAATAAAAGTTGATAAATTAAATCATTCAGGATTTATCTTTTCTTTTTGTATCAGGTTTGATTCTGTAATGAAAAGAGAAAGCTAAATGTTCAAGCATATGAGTAGTATTCAGCGCGGTGCATTTGTAGCATAATTCATCAAATAAGCTGCTGTGAACTAAGATCAAAGGAAGAAAGAAGAAAGAAGGAGTTGATTAAAGATAATTTAGCAACTTAGATGATGAATTGTGCTAACTAAGAATTATAAATTAAATACAAAATTGTGAAAGTAAGTGCTTATAGATAAACAAATTTGACAAAACGTTGAGGGCAAAGTCGCTTCTCGTTATTTTTAGCCAACTAGGCAGAAGTGTCTAGTTAATTCAAAAATTTAAAACCACAGGTGCTATTTTGATTTAGAGCATAAATACGATTGAAACATTGGAACAATTGTTGAAGTATATTCTTCAGAAATCTTATTTTGCTTTATTATCTGGTTTGATTAATTATTACAAATGTCAAGCTAAACAGTTCGTGTTGAGTAGTGATCAGGATCCCATAACAGGAAGGATTCTAGGTTCTGCGCCCCTGATCACAAAATGCAATTAAGTTAGGTGTACGACTAGGAGTTTTTAATTACCCATTTAGCTGACTATCAATTGAATTCAAACATGTATCTTATAATAAATTCGATAAACAGCTAGTTAGCCAAATGTAAGTTATATATTAACTCTTTTTTAGATCCAATTTGTTGACTATAAAGTGACTGATAAATGAGACCATTCGTTATATTAATTATTTTACATGTAGGTTAGGAAGCTGCTATTTATTTACTAAGTAATTTGAATGCCAATGTATTTTCAGTAATCACAATCTATTAATTAATCTAACTTGCTAACGAAGCAGTTAGTGTCAAGTCAGGTTGCATGGAACTTATTTAGTGAAATGAAAACACAACAACACATATTTCAATAAGAGTTGATGTCGAGTGGTGTCTATTCTTTAGTAAGCACCATCGTAGGTTAAGGTACATATAATTAACTTCTTTGAGCTGACTGTGCTGGAAATATTTCAGGGAACTTGGATTGCTGAATCTGTTGCTGATGAGGAGAGCAGCATCGGGCGGATGCCCAACCATTTGGAGTACTGCGGAGCTACTTCACCTAAATAGTGATTGTTAGTATATCTGTTAATTACAGTTATCGGAAACATATTAATAAAGCAGTCAAGGAAAGTTAGATCCTGCTGGCCGAATTACCATAGAAAAGAATTAGATTTTGAAAAATTGACATTGGGCGTGGTAGGAGATGCTACAAATTTACCAGCTATTGGGTGGCTGCCTTCAGCATTCTGCAATATTTATCAGCTTCTGCAATAGTGTTATGCCTTGTTTACAAAAGTGTGTCTATAAGATAGGTATACAAATATGGGTTTTTCTCTGTTTAGCTTTCCTGTGGATTTGATTCACTTTATTACTCATGTCATCAAGCAGCTGGACAGCTGACAGTAGGTTATGTAGCATCAAGGATGTTACAGTTAACCATCTATTTTAGATCCATAATAAACCTCATTATACATAAGAGGTGCCTATTAGCACCCTATTAGTTATATCATTGTTTAAACTAATTAATTTTGGACCTTCAACCTGTCGTCTTTCTGCAGGCCACATTGGTTCCTCACATGTATACAGGATCATGAAATTATTTATATTTAGGGCTATTTATATGTAGTGTACATAATAATAAGTGAAAGTGGCAAGGTTGAGGTAATTCTTTATTATTTCTAATAATGAGAGCAATCAGTGTGCAAATTCATTTAAGGTAATCAACAAAGGGGAGCATCACACACCACAACATAGCCACTAGCACTGAAAAAGTTTAATGAGTCACAGCCATTTGGGTAGTAACTTATCATCACTGCTGGTTGAATTCTTGATTTCATGGTTCCACTTCAGGTTTTGAAATGGAACTTTGGTTAATTAAGTAAACGTCATACCATTGCAAGATCCAATAAAAATATCTAATGTAATTATCATTAATCAGATGACAGAGATGATTTGGAATCTCACACTCTCAAGTGAACTAAGTAATAATAAAAGCTAATTTTTGTCAGTCTCTAACAAGTGGGAATTCTATATGGTGACTGTGACAGTCATCCAATACATGGAAGCAACAAAATGAAGAGAAGGAAGAAGAGTTAAGATTGTTGTTTCTTTTCAGAAAGATTTTTTTCTTTAGTACTTCTTAAGTATCAAATTATAATTGAATTACAATTTCGTTAATCAGTGAAGCTAAGTTGTGAATTTAATTCAAACCCTATGAAAAAAGCATTGTGAAAAAAATTGAATTGGCAGAACACTATGGAGTAATAAATAATCAGTGGGAGAACAAGAAACTACTCAATGCTAATGAAAAGAAATGATGGTTAATAGTTAATAATTCATGAAAAAATATTAGAACCAAAACCAAAACTGCTCAGCAGAAAACACTGCAGACAGTGGCAACCCCCAAACCCAAAAGACCAGATGATTACCAGATAGTGAAGTAAATTCCCCAACTAAATTCATTTTACATTCTCTAATGAATGAATGTCAAAATACAATTGCAGAAATGCAACAGCAAGTGGGGATTCTACAGGTTTCCATATGTTTGTTATTTGTTTCACTTATTTAAAGGGCTGTTGTCTCCTTTTCCTTGCTTCTGCCAATGAGTAAATGAACAAGATTTGAAGCAATTGAAACTGCCAGATGAGAAAGCATTGTTCTTATTTCCTATTTAGATAAATAGGATGATAATAATATTAATCACATGAGAAAATGGCACTTTGCATCTCAAATATAATTGATAAAGACTAACTCTAATTTCTAAGCAATAGTTATGAAAAATCCATTCCAGCTAAATAAATTTTAGAAAATTCATCATGCTTATTTCACTCAATTATATAACAACTATAATAAATTGTCTTCAAGATTACCACATAGACTAATTCTTGCATAGACATGGACTGAACCATTTTCAGAAATAAATGATATTCACAAATTTTTGTCTAGTGAAAAGTATTGACTTAATCATAATCTTGACTAAATAAACATAATATCCAATTATAGGTATGAGAAAGAATTTGGATAAACTAAAAAATCTAAGAGAGACTGTTCACATGTTTTGGTTCAACTCTGTGTGCAAAAGTATATAAATATTTGTTAGAATTTGAAAACCTTAAGAAATATTCCTGAAACCTTGAAACTGAAATCATGGCTATTGGTTTTGTACACTAGAACAAAACATAAATTGAAATGTTTTTTATGTATATAAATAATTTAAAAGTATATATAAATATTAATTGTAGCATATATGCTCCTACAATCTTTACAAAAACTAGTAAATTTATCAATTTCAACAAATATTTTAAAAATTTGACTAAGTAGAGTTTAAATATTACCACCTTTTAGAAATATGAAGAAATTGAAATAGATGGCATTGTTTACTGCAGAATTGTCAGGCTAGAAAAATTTATGGCAACAATAATTTCATTCATAGAATTAATTTGGGAATGGGCTATGCCATCACTTTCTTTAATTGTCTTAAATGGAGGAATTGTTTTTGCAATGATGTCAAGGAAAACCAATTTGAAACATAAGAACTATAATGACAGGTGATCTTTTCTTTTCTAGCTATATATCATTCATTTAATTTTGAAAAAACTAGAAATGAAACCAATTTATAGCATGGAACAAGAAATAAATTTAACTCTGCTTCTAGTCTGACTAATTGACAGAATTAGTGGATCTCATTGGTGCATATTGTTCTTATTTTGTAAAAAAACAACTTGGAACTTTTCCTTATAATGCAACTACATTAAAGTAAAAACCAGAAATATGTTGCTAAATGGTAATTTTGAATAATAGTATCTACAGTTTTTATATACCTAGATGTAGTAAACTTGAACAAAATCTTCAACATAGCTTATGGAAGAACCCCATGAGATATCAGATCACAACCAGCTAAAGTAATATATTTTCCATTAAATATTCATATATTATTTGGTATAATAAGTACTGCATATGTCCCTATCATTGCAATTACTGATGTCATTTTAGACTAATTTGGCTGTTATCATTTACCAATCAATTAGCCTGATTGTCCTGATTATGTTCATTAATAAAAGGAAATGAATTTAGAAATTTCATTCAATTGTTAATATTCTTCACAAATATTTGTATATTTAATCTTATTAAATAGCATACAATAAATTTCTCAGTAATATTCTTTTTCATTTAGGGGAGTTGTCAAAGCCCTTGTTCTTTCATGCATAATTCAAGTTATTTGTCCTGTTCCAAGATCAGTCATATCCCTATTACTAAGGTATAATGTATTGAAGATTTCATTTTGGGTATATCTTGGAATGACAGGATCATTTCTTATAGTTTCTCACTCCTTCAACTCATATCTTTTTATGATGTCTTGGTCAAAAATGCGATATGAATATGGAAATATATGCTGTACTGTGAAAAACAAAATGTGAATTTGGTAAGTAAAAATGATTCAGTTAAGTGGCTGGATACCAAAGATATTTACTTTGTTATTGAAGATATCACATTTTGTACAATTACTTAGTTCATCTGAACACTTAAAAATAATAAAGATAAATTTTATGAAATTTCAGTATTCAGGCTTAGTATGTATAATTGCATTGCTTCAAAATAATTGTAATGCACTAAGTAAATTAAGAGTTGATCCACATAATTCAATTTTATAATAATTGATGTGTATTTGTACTTGTTCATAATAAGATAAAGCCTATTTATTGATGCTGCTTTTGAATCTATTGCCAGATTTAGTTTCTAACCAAATTCATAGCAATTTACACTGATTTCCAATTTTGATTTCAAAGCCTGGAAAACTAATTGTTCCAGCATTTTGAACTAAATAAAGTATTACTGCAGAAGATGAGTAACTATTCACTTTCCTTCAGCTAAGAAAAGGTTGAATCCCAATACAAACAGCTTCAAATAAAGAAACTTCTCATAAATACATTTTGTATTTAAATAGCTTAATTAGATTATCATTCATTCATATAAATGCTTGTAATTTTTCTGAATGCTGAAATGGTTTTGTCATAGCAAAGATATCAGAAATATCAAACTTAGTTTCATTTGTAAAGAAATTTGTGGCCTTGATATTGTCTATAAATTAGATTGATTTATATTCTTTCTGCAATGTTTGACCCAATTACTTGCCTCAATTTATAAACCTTTCCATTGGTACTACTAATATAAATGAACTAAAACCCATATGAAATACATTTCACATAATCAGAATTTGTTGTGTCTCACTAAAGTTCAAATTTGAAGAACTTTGATGCATGATTGAAAAAATTTGATGTAGATGATATAGAACTCCATCAGTTTAATGTTTTTCATTGCATTATAATTTCTAAACTTTGATCATATTTTTTATTCCATTTTATCCATTGCTAATGACATTTATGTTCTTGGAATTATCAATATATTTTTAATGTAAGTATTCTTGTTGAATAACCAGCTATCCTAGATTTACTAATGCAAATATCTTAATTTAATCATTACCTGTTATATTTCAGAAGTCATTGTGAATTATATACCAGCATTTATATATATATATATATATATATATATATAT
>CABFPE010000107.1:1646633-1685638 GCA_900660155.1 Hofstenia miamia
ATATATATATATATATATATATACATATACATCATTCCTTGACCTGCCTATATCCAACCAATGTTAACAATGCGGTAGTCACATTTCAGAAACCTACTGCAAAGTCAATTTTGATGCTATGGGTATAAAAATATATCATTCTCTAGCTAATCAATAGCTCCATGTGCCAATTTTGTTTGATTTTCGTTTGTTTTACCCTAAGGGTTAAATCTATGCTTCTGTGGGACCAGGATTGGTCAAATGAAATTTTTTTGGTACCATAGTCTCATTGGTGTCATTGTACAATTAGCAGATACTATTAGTAATATTCTGAAATCTGTGTTTGAAGATCCATCATTTTGGTCCCAACCTCATTGAGTTTTTTACCCTCAGGTATCAGTCTAATGTGAATAGAAGGTCTGCAGAAACCGAGCTTCATCAAATTTACCTTTCTATATTATAGAGGATTCCTAAGGTCTGTGCATAAAATGTTCCATCATTAGTTGTACTGTTAATCTGTACCAATACTATATCTTAATAAATATTTACAGAACCTGTTACAAGTGGAGTAAATATGCTCGCATTCACCAGGATTGAAAGGAATTGCATGATATTGTCTTATACCCAGTTGCTTGATTTCGCCATTGGATCCCCATCATAAATGAAGGAAAATAACCTTTTTCATAAGGGCTTCCTTAATCTATGGAAATTTCATTGCAAGACTTTTCCTTTGTAGTATAGATTCATTGCTAAGAGCTGATCTAGATGACTTAACATCACTATAAAGAATAATATTAGAATAAATAGAATACACTTTAAAGAACATGCTTTAAGCATAATTTAAGATATTGATGTTCTCAACAAACATTATTGTCTTAGCTGACAAGCTGCTTTTGCCACTTAAAATAGCTTTCTAGAAGTCAAGTGAACAAGATCACTGTGAAATAAAAAGATATTTCCTCCCAACAAGGAAGACTAAAAGAAGTGCAAAATAGCATAAAAATAAAGGAAGGATATATTGATCTGCATTGCCATTGAAATACTTCAAATAGTATTTGCTCTTATATTATTCATTGAAGGGTTGAAAACTGATCCTAAATCAGAAACTTGGAGCGATCTGTTAGGGTGGGGCATGTTGCTAGCCAAATAAGATCCATAGCAACATTTGATAATAATAATCAGATAAAGTAGGGATTAGGGATTTCTCAATTCATCATAATAATGGTTTTGATGAATAAATTTTGAGCAAGCCCAAATCAAGAAATCTGGTTTCTATAAATTCTTCTCGGTATTTTTTTAAACAAGACAATTTTTCCTGTAGCAAGAGTTAGTGATATTGCCATGAATTCATTCATAACCCAATCATGCTTACCCAATACAAACGTATGATCCACATGGCTTATTATTACTTCTCCTGCTGGTTTTGAGGAATCCAATGAATTGTATATGAACAATATTCCATACATTTTGCATGGCTATCTCTGATTTTGCTCATTCAGCAGTTAATCTATCATGGCATCCATCCAATAGCCTAAAAACACCTACTTTAAATTTGAACAAAATATCTGAGTACAATTTGCTGCTACAGGCAGAATGACATACTCCTCTAAATAAAATTGGCTACCCTGATAAAAAAGCTGTTCTTACATCAATTAAATTGGCTTCCCAACCATAATAACTACCAAATGATTGCATAACTAAGAAAGGTATCCCTGTAATTGTGGCAGCATATCAGCAAACACTTCTTATCCTCGTGATCAACTTTGATCTTAGAAATGATTCATAATTTACTGTTTCTATTCTACAGTCNGCCATTGAAATACTTCAAATAGTATTTGCTCTTATATTATTCATTGAAGGGTTGAAAACTGATCCTAAATCAGAAACTTGGAGCGATCTGTTAGGGTGGGGCATGTTGCTAGCCAAATAAGATCCATAGCAACATTTGATAATAATAATCAGATAAAGTAGGGATTAGGGATTTCTCAATTCATCATAATAATGGTTTTGATGAATAAATTTTGAGCAAGCCCAAATCAAGAAATCTGGTTTCTATAAATTCTTCTCGGTATTTTTTTAAACAAGACAATTTTTCCTGTAGCAAGAGTTAGTGATATTGCCATGAATTCATTCATAACCCAATCATGCTTACCCAATACAAACGTATGATCCACATGGCTTATTATTACTTCTCCTGCTGGTTTTGAGGAATCCAATGAATTGTATATGAACAATATTCCATACATTTTGCATGGCTATCTCTGATTTTGCTCATTCAGCAGTTAATCTATCATGGCATCCATCCAATAGCCTAAAAACACCTACTTTAAATTTGAACAAAATATCTGAGTACAATTTGCTGCTACAGGCAGAATGACATACTCCTCTAAATAAAATTGGCTACCCTGATAAAAAAGCTGTTCTTACATCAATTAAATTGGCTTCCCAACCATAATAACTACCAAATGATTGCATAACTAAGAAAGGTATCCCTGTAATTGTGGCAGCATATCAGCAAACACTTCTTATCCTCGTGATCAACTTTGATCTTAGAAATGATTCATAATTTACTGTTTCTATTCTACAGTCCCAGTTTAATGACATGAAATTAATAGAGGTTCTCTTATCAGGTTTATTTTAAATTTCATCATATGCATGATTAGAGATTCAGTTCTTGACTTCAGTTTGCTTTCTTTCTTTATACTACTCCTACTATTAATAATGCTCTGACAAATCTAGAAAATAATCACCATATCTTGCAGTACAATGTTGCTCTCATCTGGAATTTTAACTCATGGTGGCTTGCTGGTTGTTCTTGAGCACAGTTCCCCTTGTTATTATCAAGCTAGTGTTAGCAGTAAGATAAGGCGTGTTGCTGGAGCATGTAGTCACAAGACTAGAAAATTACTAATTGTCTTCATCTGAATACTCATTTCCCTCAATTTGGATCCCTTGGTTGTTACTTTCTATCTCTTGTGTGCTGGTCGATGCTATGCACCCAATACCCTAATTGTTGTTTGTATTATTTTCTGATTTATGTTGCTAACAAACGATTGGTTTCACAATTTTTTCATACAAATTTACATAGACTTGGCATATTCAAAATCACCTTCTAATGTTTGCCTCTCTTATTAGTTATCATGCAGTGCTGTCTGGTGTTAAGTAAACAAAATGAACTAAATTCTATTCATTTACAAATGGAAACATGGACAGAACTAATTCTACATCCACTTATATCAATTTATTGCAAGTATGGCAGAAAGCAACACCAATTTTCAAAGTGTTGCAATTTGAGAAGGAAATCAAACTTGTCACTGGGACATGCTGTAAGAACTTGATAACAAAAAAGTTCATATGTAGTAGCAAGTAAGAGAACTCATTGCATATCAGGATTGAATGATATCAACATGGGCTTCAATCAAAAAAATCTCAAAGATGATCTCTGAGCTATTATTTTGTAATTATGTAACATAAGTTACTTTGAGTGGCATCTGCTTGCAAAGGCCTCAACATATTGGTGAAAGTATAGTATTTGAATACACTCAGGTATGAAATTTTAAATTTCCTCCAATGTCTCCAAAAATAAATTGCAGTACACAATAGAACATACCAAATAATGGGTAGCAATGCATGACAATGATGACTAGGTGCCTTAAGATATGCAATGTGTCCTTGTGCATGCATGCAAATTATAATTCATTTGTAACCAATAGAAAAACAGATAGTATGCTACTCTCAATACTTTTGAATGTATTAATATTTTATGAAAGGTTCCATTAATATTTCTGAACCTTCTTGACCAACAACTTGTGCAGGACCTCTCTAGATCATC
Source organism: Hofstenia miamia (assembly GCA_900660155.1). NCBI lineage: Eukaryota > Metazoa > Xenacoelomorpha > Acoela > Hofsteniidae > Hofstenia > Hofstenia miamia. The sequence continues at coordinate 1,650,445 of CABFPE010000107.1, forward strand.
CTATAACTTGAAAGAAATGCTACTTTCAATTCAAATGAAAAGAATTTTCCTCATTTCTAATATTGCTTTTCATCGGTATTCAGAGCTGTTTGTCAAAAGATGTGCTTACTGAAACTAACTAAGTATGTTAGGATAATTTTTCACACTATTGCTGTAAGAAAATTCTTCCAAAGTAGGAAGTTCATTTATATTTTTTTCTCTAAAGTAATGAAAGACTGCTTTGAATAGTACTGTTAGTTGCTACAGAAGTTATATATATATATATATATATTAAAACTTTGAGAGGTAGTTTGGGTTTTGCTTTTACTTCTTATGAAAAACGGAATTAGACATATTAATTCTTGAAGGAGAAGGTAAAATTCAGAACAGGTACTAGTATGACTCTTCTTTCATATTCAGGTAAACTGCATCTAGAGAGTACTTCGGCCACAAGAATGGAGTTAGAAAAAAAATTTTTGTTGTCCTTACGTGAGGCTATAGAACCATTGATTTGTAATATAGATTCAATGATTGGTGACTCAGAAGATTCTCCAAATTCTTTAAAGTAATTGATATGCGTCATCATTTGATGCCAATTTTGTGAGAGATTAAAATCAGCTAAATTAGCTGAGGTAAATTATTTCCAATTTCTTTTACATGAAGTAGAATCAGTTCTTTTATTATTATTTCACCAATATTTTTCCCAAAACAGTTTTCCAGTATATGAAAAGTTATTTATTTAACATATGCATTGATTCAATAAATTAAAGGTGCCTGTTTTCAGTTTTAGAAAGTTTTTTGCGTAGCATACACAAACAAAGTTGTTTGTAGGATTGATTATATTTAAGTGCTGTGTGTAACTAATCCAATAGAATTGCATAGATAGGAGAAAATAACCCGATTGAATTTGCATAGTTCCAAGTATTACTATATAAGCTATACCCACTTTGCAAACATTAAAATTTAGCATTTTGTTAAATCTAAAAAGTAGCTGGATAAAGGATTCTATTATACTGTAATTCGATGATTTTTATAATTGTATCAAAATTCTTCTTGCCCATGTGCTTAAGGGTAAAATATATACCATAGTATGATAAATATGAAGTAATATACTTTGAATAGCATGCCGCTGGAATGTAGGGAAATCATTCCACACCTAGACAGCTTAACTTAAGCTCTTATATTAGAAAGATTAGTACTTACTTACAGTTTTCATTATGATTTTTTATATACCAGTATCACATACTTACTGTGGCTATCACCTTGCCAATCTGAGCAGTAGTATATTCTGCTATTTGCTAATATACTGTTGTCATTAGATATTGCACTTAAAGTTGTTTGAATATTGGTTGAATATGAGGTTTTCTCAACAAAGTGTTTAAACAATTTGTCATTTCCACAACGCTTTAGAAGACTTTCTTCTTTGTTTGCTAGACAGTTCTTAAATGTCTGACAATCGGATGCTGGTCCACTAATACAATCTTCATATGGACATTCTACAGCAACAGCAATGCATTCGCATTCCTTTTTAGCGGTAAGACTATCACATGTTTGGACTGCAGCTCTTTTCTTCACTTCTTCAAGGCATTGTGGCACATTATCTAATGTTGCAACTGCTGCTTTTTGAGACCATTCAGGTAGAGTTTTGAATAGTGAAAATACTCCAGGTATTTTAAAATCTGACAATTTGAGGTTTATCATGTGCTCTTGGAAGTGACACTTTTCAACATTCTGTTCTAATGACCTGATGCAATTCTTGTCAGATATTCCATTTCCAAGAAACAACAATGCTAAAATAAATGTTGTTAAAAGTTATAATATAATATCATTCAAGTATATATGACCAACTGCTTCTTTCAGATGATCTCAATTTGCAGCATAGTAACACATTAGAACATATAACCTAAATACATAAACACAAATGGTTCAACATTACTCAAACGATGGTCCGGGTCAGGAATGGACCCAGCAAATTTAATTAGGTTCTTGCTGCTGTTCAAAGTGACAATCAAGGGTTCTTCCTCATAGATGTGTCCATGTAGAAACCCTTCAATCTCTCTTAACAATTTTGGATGAAATTGTTCAAAATGTGGAGCAATAGGTTTGTTACGTAAAAGTAATGCTAGTAGAACTAAGGTTAAGAAATTTACATGTTTATGGTGTATTAGTGCGATTATTTATTAACCTAAATATTTTGGACTTTAATAACAGAAATTTATCAAAAAGCAAAAAAAATTGACCAATAAATAAATTTTTACGACTCACACGGATTATGTATTTGCTAAACGTGTAATCAAATACTGTCTCTGAGATTTAAGGAAGTATACACAAAAATTGCCTTTGCTAAAAATTTGCGGAGATACTAAAAAATTTTTTCAAGAATAGCACTAGAACAAGACATGAATTCAAATTTTTCAGAAAATAAAGAAATTTCCTAATTAAAAATTCGATTTTAAACTAATTTTCACCGAAAAATAAAATGTTGAACTTGAAACCATAATTGCACAATTTGGTTTTCATATCTAAGCAAATTTTGTAATAAATTTTCGACAGAAAACAAACATTTTGACTATATTGGATTATCCCCGCTTTAGTGATTATACTATAAATTAATAACAAAGATTAACAATAGTTACTAACAGAGATTATACTATTAATATAATAAGAGCTTTTACAAGAAAGAAAGATAATTTTATTATGTATGTGCAATTCACAAGCATTCCACATCGCCTTAAATTATAGTGACATATTTTTTGTGCCTCTAAAAGTTAATTGCGACCCTGTCATGAACACTTCCTGGCTGCACTCTACGATTATGGCATCACTAGGGCAACCATAATGATATAATGGAATGCAGATGTTTTGCCCCCCCCTTCAGGTTCGCCCTACCCCATGTGGTTTCGCCTCTTTGAAATTTCGCCTCACTGCATTTTTGCCCCATGTGGTTTCGCCCCTCCGATGTTTTGCCCCTTTTGTTATTTATTAAATATATATAAAATAAATTCGTAAATGATGTTAGCAAAATAGGATTTTGGGTTAGGGCTTAGGTATATAAAATAGTACAGAAATAAGGGTTTGGGTTAGGGTTTAAGTATAGGAAAATTTATTTCGGACTTCGGTTGGGGTTTAGGTTTATAAAATAATAAAGAAATAAGCTTTTGGGTTAGGGCTTAGGTCAAATAGTATGGGGCAAAACATTGGAGGCGCGAAACCGCATGGGGCAAAAAAACAGTGGGTGAAATTCTAAAGGGGCGAAAACTCCGTAAATCAATATAATGACACTATTTGTTCTTTTAATACCCTTGATTGAAAATACATTTAAAGACATTCAACATCATTGATTGTTAGTTTTGTTGTGCAAGTGCTCCAGATATTTTGAAATCTGACAATTGGAGGTTTATCGTATGTTTTTGGAAATGACACTTTTCAATATTCTGTTCTAATGATGCAATTCTCTTCAGATATGCCATTTCCAAAAAATAACGATGTTCAAATGAATGTTTCTAAGTTAGTCTGATTCAAATATACATGGCCAACTGTTCCTTCCTTACCTATTATTTAAATTTGTTAATGAGCCTTAGAACGTAGACCTGCAAAAAGAAATAAAAAATGAGTCGACTTTCCTCAAACAATGTTCCATGTCTTTAGCCATGATTGTAGGGTCTGATAATTGATCAAATGCTTCAGAAAAGCCAAATGTAATTAGGTGAGCCAATTCAGATCTTCAAATTATAATTTTATAATATATACTGTGGTAGGTTTGTACAACAGAAAACCGCTAAAATTTTAAAAGGAAGTGAGCAGAAATTTTGAATGCTTCCTTAACAGCTTGTGCACATTGCGGTCTTTGAACATAGTGTAGAGCAATTTCATAGTTTTGAATTTTGAACTCTGTAATAGTGGCGCTAATCTTTTATAGAAGGCCTGGCCTGAAAGTAAAATTTCATTTATAGGTTGTGTTTTAAAAACCTCAAACTAAATTTTTTATAAAAATATTTGAGCGATTTATATTAACATTATTTTGGTTGGGGCGGGGTCAATTAGCCCCACCATGCACTAATTGAGGTTGGCTGAAGGTCTTCCTAAAATTTTAGCTTTTCGCATTTTCACAAAGTTTAGGTTGATTATTTTCATCAAAAAAATTTCATAAAGGATTTGTTGGATTGAGGTCGAATTTTGGAAGATTTTGAATCTAACCTTTGCTTCCCCCTCTCTCCATAGGCCTATATTTTTTTTATTAGGGTTTGTCAGTGAGTGTATATGTTTATGAGGTATATTCCATTGATCATGATCGGAAAAAATCCTTTTGGGCTATTATTCAGCTTGCGTCAAGAATGTAAAGATTAATGTTCAAGATTACGACATGCAAAGTTATGGACTGAGTTGCTCATTAGAACAGAAAGCTATTTTACCAAACTACAACTATTTATGTATGTAAAAGCGCTCAACCCAAAGATTAAAAGTTGGATCAACTTTTAATTCAATATCAAAGAAAAAACAAATTTCACTAAGAAATATTACACTAACTGTTCTACTAAAAATGGAGAAGATTTTATTTGAATACTGTCTGACAAACTCTGAATGAGAAAGACAGTTTCATGTTCATCCCATCCTCAAACTAATTTTTTATTCATTCACCCATTGGTCTCATAGCATTTCAATGGGATTCTTAATTTTCAAGCTTCATTTATTGCTGCTTGGTTTCGTCTATATCGCCTATGTCATTTGCATGTATTATCGTTAACTTCACTCAGCATACTCATTATCATTATGATTGTAGAGAACCTAATCCATACATGATTGGGTANATATACATATATATATATATATATATATATATATATATATATATATATATATATGTATATTCAGGGCTGCCATGGATCAAATATTTTCTGATCCATATCTATTCTAATTCACAAAAATTCACATGTATCGAGCCATTTAGGATCCATGTCCACAAGAAATGTGCACTAACGAAATATTCAAGAACGACAGAAAATATGCATGGTTTTCAATTAGTATAGGCTTGGAGAAGGGGTGTTTTAAGCAATTTCTTTTATTTTGATTAATATACGAAATTAGCCCTCATGGTGTAAGATTTGTACAAAAAATGGTGGCGCATTTATTTCATTGCGTGTTTTGGGATAGTTTACCTGAAAATTAACCAGGGTTGGTCGATTACATGCTTTTTATCTACAAAAAACAAACAAACAGTTTTTTATTGAAAAAAACGTGTTTTTTATGTTTTTTATTGTTTTTTATTGTTCTCAAAGAAAAAACTGTAATCGTTGAAAGAACTTAAACTAATTGAAGAAAATTACATTTTTTTGTTCAACTGTCGATATGTCATGCCGAGTGTTGAAAACTGGCGTTTGAGCCCTGCAGATGATCCAACAACAGACACGGGTGATGCTGCTATTTCGCAAAGTTTTTCAGAGGAACCTTGGCGTACTCCACTCTTCCACCAGGCTACTGAAGAGGTATCTTTGTAGCTCTCAGTGAATAGATCGGCTGTATATGGGACTTCTTGAGCAATATATGCAACAAGAGCCCCAGTAACTGATTCATCGATTGACTTGATACAATCTTTTGCTTTCTTCTTCAGCTCCATTGAATCCAAGTTCTTCCCACAAAACCTATGATCCAGCAATTTCATTGCAGGAATGCAGTCTTGCAGGGCCATATCCACACGTTTGCAGAGAACCTGTTGGAAAGATGTCGGTACCTCTGACCTCAAGTCGTACCAGATTTCGAAGCATTCACTGATGACACAGTTATCACGTTGGAAATTGTTCAAAGCATTTTTGATTGGAAGTAAAACCTCAACCATATCCGCTGATGCTCTTTTGAGTAGTATGTCTTCCATGAATCTATAGACAGAATCTAATGATTTCAATGTTACGTTGACAATACAAGCAATATCCGAACAGTATTTTACAAAAAACTCAAGTCTCTACAGGCAAGAGTGGACGAGGTATGTTCTTCTGCTTCATCAACCCAGATTCTGCATGGTGATTGCGGAGATGCTTCAGAACGCTGACTATCTTGTTTATACATGGTTTATAGTCAGTTGATGTTACGATATCTTTTGCTAACAAATTGGCAATATGTGCGTTGCATCCATAGCAATGCAAAAGATCACTTGGTGACTTAACTTCATTACGCATTGCCGCCATATTAGCAGCATTATCAGTTACAATTGACGTGAACTTGTATTTGAATTCTTCTTCCGCAATGTTGATCTCTTTCTTCAAAAGCTCTTTAAGATAGTTTACGTCATGTGGACTTCCAGAGGTATCCACAGTATTAACCAAAAAACACTCACCCGGGCAACATACCGATACTCCAATGATAGGCTCATTTTGTGCAGTTGACCAACCGTCTTTTGCTATTGTAATGGTAGAGTTCTTCAATAAGGGTGACACCTTTTGTTTTTCCTGGTCGTAAACTTCATCCAGTAACACGCCACCCACACGCTTCCGAGACGGCACCTTCGCGGATGGGTTGAGCATTTTAAACAAAGTGTCCAGCTGCTTGTTTTCCGCATTCAGAAACGACGTGTTTGACAAAATGACATACCTCGTAAACTGGAGGTCGATTTGACGCTGCTTACTTGATCTGGTTGCTCGGATGTGCAGTGTACTTTGTTTCTTCATTCTTGCCGAACACATGACTGACGGTGTGCTTTCATTCGAGCAACCAATGCAACAAGATTATGATCGCATGTATTGCATTCAGCTCGTGGAGTCCCATCGTTCTTTCCNGCTATCAAAGCTGCATTCGAGAAATACGTTAGCCGTCATCTCCAAAATTGTGAATAGTAGTTTTTAAAATATCTGTAAAATTTATAAACATAGAGTTTTTGTGATTGGCTAATTTCACTCTTTTAAAAAAATGCCTATATATGGAGATATTTTATATTAGTAGAAACACACATCATGTATATAACCAAAATAAAGTGTTTTAGAACTCAAACTCTTTGAAAAAGNGCTATTGTAATGGTAGAGTTCTTCAATAAGGGTGACACCTTTTGTTTTTCCTGGTCGTAAACTTCATCCAGTAACACGCCACCCACACGCTTCCGAGACGGCACCTTCGCGGATGGGTTGAGCATTTTAAACAAAGTGTCCAGCTGCTTGTTTTCCGCATTCAGAAACGACGTGTTTGACAAAATGACATACCTCGTAAACTGGAGGTCGATTTGACGCTGCTTACTTGATCTGGTTGCTCGGATGTGCAGTGTACTTTGTTTCTTCATTCTTGCCGAACACATGACTGACGGTGTGCTTTCATTCGAGCAACCAATGCAACAAGATTATGATCGCATGTATTGCATTCAGCTCGTGGAGTCCCATCGTTCTTTCCGTGAAAAAAGCCCAAATCGGGTCCTTATTTCGACCCATTGCATCTGAAATAGAAGGAAAACTGAATTATTTAAAACAAACAATTGTTTGTTATGATTGTTTTAAAACGTTTTTATGCCCATGTATTAAAACAGGCCAACCCTGAAATTAACCTTTATTTTTGATCCGGAATGATATATTTTCTGACCAATTCCAGTGGATTTCCATGGATTGGATCGATCCATATCTAGATCCAGATTCAATAAACTCTCATATATAATAATTATCCTCAAGAATATGTTTTAAGCAATGCGCCGTGCTCCAAAATTATTATTAAATGTAAGAATGCATCTCAAAACTGAATTTGAGGGCTGAAAAAAGTAAAACATTGTTAATTTACAAAAATTAATAACCGTTTCACAAAAAGGAGACTTCCATTACCTCTAGTAGAGCATGGTTAGGGCTAAGGTTAGCAGTAGGGCTTAAGATCAGGAAGAGGTGGTGGCAAATCTTGCACAAGTAATTGTTATTGGTCGTATTATTCGTAAGTAATAATAATAAGTTATATTGTAAATTAATGGGAATCTATTTGATTGAATAATCTGCATCTAATATAATTTGAGTTTGAAGTGCGAAATTGAATATTATTTAAAAGGATTGAATATGATCGATTATTTCCAAAAACTACAATTAGCACTGTGTTACAGACATTATATTTCCAATTCTGTCTGAAAAACCACCAGTTTTTTAAAATTTCTTCTTTCCAAATCTGCGCTGGTAAACAAATATTCGCGATAAGAAAGTGAAATTAATTTACTAATAGATCTATGTGAGTTAAAGACGCCTTTACTTACCAGGAGATTCGTATCCATTTTCCACACGAACTGGAAAATAATGAATCAATGAACCGCCAAATAATTCAATCGTAGAAAAAATCTTTAAAATAAAAGTTATAAGACAAAGTCCTATACAGGATGTAGAAACAAAAAAAGCAAATGCCAGTTTTATCGCATCCTTGTAGCTTTCCATTTTTGCAGCAACTGACTTCAATTGACTTAAAGCGCTTATCCTATTGGTAGAAATAACACTACTCAGAAATTTGCTAGTTTCCAACTTTTTAAATATTTAGTATAACAATTCCTAATTTATTATATTTATCTATCTCTCTATTTATTATGAACTATACTTTTGCTAAGTCTTATGAAAGTTACAGTGTAATATACAATGTGTACAAAAGCAAATTATGTATCGATTGTATTCATCTGAAAGGTAGTTAGTCTTAAAAGTATCAGTTCAAATATCCCAATTCCTTTTCTTATAGAAAGATTGTGCTTAAATATGTTGATTTGGAATGACCAATGAGAGATATTCTGTTGTATCAGAACTCCGTCGATCAATACTTCATTAATTTTTCGTATTATAGTATCCTAAGGTAGTCTATTATGTGCATGCCACGTATGATGCCATTTTAACAATGCATATATATATATATTAGTTGCAGCAGCAACGAAATTGGTAGAAAATTGTATTTAATAAAAAACTAATGTAATTGATGATGTTTGAGTTTGAGAACCAATAAACAATAAAACGTTTAAAAGGCGTCTTAAAATGATGTAGAACAAGTTTAAACAACGTCTATAAGATGCTTAGAAATGGCACCAGTGTAAGGTGTAGAAGACCTGTATAAAATGTTTAGACACTGTGATAAAAATGGCTTAGACGACGTTTACAAGCACTTAGTAGAACTTTTTTATTGAATAATCAAAAATTCGTAACTATTTTAAAACATATCTACTATAAGCAGGCAAATTTGCATATTACACAGCATAAGCAATTCTACATACAACTACCACGCATGCACAGAATTTATAAATGGCAAACACAAAACTGTCAGCATTGACATTTCAATACAACAATAAAAATCAAAACTTTATGGATTTGAAATAACTGTCCTTTACCCAATATGCACTAGTTTATATACTTTAACAACGTGCAAATAATTTTGCGAATTATAAATTTATATTAAATATATTTATTCTAAATATATATATATATATATATATATGTATATATATATTGTTGTGAAATCGGATTTTTATGAACAAAATTTACAACTCAGAAATTTACTGCGTCGTAATAATCAACTTATCCTAATGAAAATTTTTAATACCCCAAAAGCTATCCAATTTCACCTACTATGTCTGACTTGCTAGATTATCCAAACTAGACCAGACTCGCAATTATAGAAATCTACTACGAATTACGATTTAAACCTAAACAGTCAATTAAAATATAGTCTCAAAACTATATTAATGATTTCGAGATATCGACCAAATAACAAATCTGGCCAACTACCTTCAATAAATAATAAGTTACTACACTAATTTCGAGTAAAGTCAATGTGCGTTGTCATTCAATTGTTTCTCTTATATCCCTAATAAGTAGCTGAAATGTCGTGTGGTTTTATAAGCTTACTTCTAAGTAAAATTTTAAAAAGGTTTTGTCCTACACAAGTATTTGAGAAAAAATATTCCTAACTCGCTTTATAACTGATTTTGTTGTTTAATAGTATCACTAAAACCCAGTTATGATAAAAGAGCAAATTTACACTTCTCCTTACGCGCTAATAAAATTGGATGTAAACTTAAGAGAGAATGACTTTTATTTGTTTTCCTGCGTTCAAAGGATAATTCCTAGCTTAAGTAGCTATATCTAATTGCAATAATACTTTCAACTCTGTCAAAGGAAAACGAAATTTGTTAATTGTAGCTCTCAATGTAATATAATAGAATACTTCAAACAATCAACGCGAGAAGAATTCCCTACGATTTTCCCTCTGCTTCTGGAAATCAATAAAACTATGACTTATAAATGGTGGAACGTTTTTCCTATAGTTATGTGTTGTAAATGCAAATTTAAAAGATAATTTACACTAAGAAAATTAGTTAAGATCAACAATAAATCATTCGCTAACTGATTTATTTTTACACTAAGGATATATTCATACAAATACCAATAAACAATACATCTAAATAACTAAGATAACTAAAAAGATTTGAGACCAATGAAAGTTTCGAATTTAAAAATCTAAATCCAATTGCAAAATGTTTTACCTGGGATTGATTAACTCTGGATGACGGGAACAAACAACTGAAATCTTTCAATCTGTATCATAGAGAGAAAGTGTAACCAAAAATTCTAAGTGCAACTTCAAGACTATCTTTCACTCTGTAGAGAAGAGAGAAAGCGTAACCAAAAATTCTACGTGCAACTTCAAGACTATCTTTTGAGCAAGATAGTTTTTTTTCGAGAATTGACGTATTCTCTGTGTCTCTTTTCTCAATTTTTCTGAACCTTTTATACCCTCTATAATGAGATCATCTTCCGATTGGATATTCATTCATTTCTCTAATTTTATCCCAAAAATAGCTGACATTTGAGTAAGCAAAACATTTTAATGTCGTACCAAACATTCCTTTTTTTCTTCTGAAGTAGGTACTATCTATGCCTCTGTTTCTTTGAAAATTACTTGATATTTACTTAAAAAGGTAACAAGCCTTTCTTTGTTTTCTTTGAAAGTTGCTTGATCTTAACTTAAGAGGCCCTTTTAGCCGTTCTCTTACATGACATTAACACTTATAAACAGAACATTTTCTTTTTAGTTGCGGCAAAAACAGCTTTAAGTAGGGAACGGCTCTAATTTTTTTACAAATTAGAATTTAGAAATTTTTTGTTAAAATAAATTTAAATTTTAGAATTTAAAATTTTCCAAACAGTTTTGAAGTTACGAATTTTTTTTTAAAATTCCATTTTCATCACAATATATATACAGTACTGGCCAAAAGTTTGGGAACAGTAACCTGTCTAAAGCGTGTTTTATGCTATTACCTGGAAACTTCGTAAGGCTAATACAACTACTTCGTACAACAATCACTAATTGAACTCCATTTAGATCTACAGCTAGATGTTATCAGGCTTGAAACCAACGCCAAGCAATGCAATACAAGGAAAAACAAAGATGGTTAATGATCACCAGTTGCCATGGAGCTGGTGGTGAATCACAAACAAGCTTCAGTGCAAATGAATGTTCTTAGTGCGTGGTATTTGGAATTCCTAATTGATTTAGTGCATTGATTGTTCTTGTTATTGTTTAAATTTGTAATAAATGAATATTCGCTTCAGCTTATTATAGATCTTACATATACATAGCCTTAAATATAAATATAGATATATGACCCCTGTGTACATGTGAACAATCAATGTCGCCTGTAGAAACAAAGCTCTTAAACCAGGTTTTCCCAACCTTTTCCGATGTGGACATGACATCAAAAACAACTTCTCATAATGATGGTGTTGCCACCTCGCTTTGCATTATTGTTTTCAAATAATTTTCATGAAGATCGTGTTATTTGGCTTGGATTTTGACTCCTTTTACTCCAGGTTCTCTAGATTTTTACATGTTGACTATTACTTTTGTGGGCATTTTTAAAGAAAGTGTTTATCATCATTTTAAACCATAGTCATGGAAGCTTTGAGAGAGAAAATCAAAACTGAGATTCAATTAATAAGAATTGATGAAATTTTGAGAGCAGTGGGAAAACTTACCTCATCATTGTGAAGTTATCTTGGAGGGATTTATCCTAGAAATATTATAATTCCCATGTGTATCTGTCGTTATGGTGTATTTTGTTATATCAAATTTGAACAATTTGTTTTGTGTCGGGGGGAAGGGGACAAGTCTTCCCATGGTCAAGTCATTGGTCTACTGATTTAATCTTTTACTGGAAATGAAGTCATAATATACATAAGTACGATAATTTTATCAACACAGTATCAAAAGAGGGCTTATATTTTATGTACTATTTTGTAATTTCTGCTGGAAATGAAGTTTAGACTTTCATGAAATACATATTCAGAAATCGATATATAGAATAGATAGAAAATTCCTATTACTTAATAGGTTTAATGTAATTCAGACAAATGGATTTAAAAATTAGCATCTTCAAACAACGACAAACAATCATGCTCCTTTAGAGCCCGTATACCGGATCCGTGCTCGTACTAGAGAAGCCCGTACCTGTACGCCTTTGTTCATGCCCATGAAGGGCCCTACCCCAGGTTATAAGGATGAACAACATGCCAATCACTAAATTCCTTTAAATGCATCGGATATATTAAATGAATATAATTGATTCAGAGTCAATTGGTATCAAAATCAAAATTCATTCAACCAATTTTTTTAGTGAGGGGGCCAGCGGGGTGGCCATTATATCTCAAGCGGGGGCCTTCCCTCCCCTGGCCTCCCAGTCTGTACGCCACTGGTTAAATGTTTACATAATTCTTTACATATGCGCTTGTTTATGAGTGATAAATTAACTATTCAATACACATTCGTGAGCTTAGAGTATGAGGCCTATTTAATACATCATCCAAAATGTTCGCCTGTCACCTAGAGTTGAAATGTAATTATAGCGACTCCACTTAGTAATTTTTGTACATGTATATGCAATGCAATTTACACAGAAACCTCTTTTGACTATTAGTCAAAATATTTGACTAATAGGCAAAATAATGCAAAACCGCAATTTTCACTATAGTCAAAAGACTAATCGTGTGGCACCCGCTTTACGCAACATCATTACTAAATTAGCTTTAGCGATTTCGTCTTCATCTTTTGTCAAACAATTTGACAACAACTCCTATTTCGTACTGCACTTAAAATTGTTTTACATAAGTTTATTGATAATTGTGTTATTACAAAAAATTCAATATAATTAAATCACAGTTTGTTAATAGTCTTAGTTTCTTCTTATTTTATTTCTTTGTTATCAACAAATTATGCGTTATGCCACATCATACCTTCATTGCAGAGAGATCAGGCATCAAACTAAAATTTAGAAAAATATGAATTTCACATTTGATGCTATATTTTGATTACATTAAAATATTAATGACTAAATATGATTATATACCATATAAAAAGTGGCCTAAATTATGTAGAATCAACACACTTCAAGGATTGACCATAAATAGCTTTTATTATCACTCTTTGTAGAGTACAACCGGGATTTCTTACCTAGTAGTCGATTCCAACTATATATTACTGCTCAGTTAATTAAACTATGTCTTGTGCAATACTTTATTATGACATTAGAAGACTTTAACCAAGTTCTCTTTAGGAGCAGAAGATCTTATCAGGGTTGTAACCCGAAGTGGTGCCAGCAATCAAGAATGAAGTGGTTACCAGCAGTGATCTCCAATGCTATGCTATGGTTCGTGACTAAGAAAGAAACTAGTTCAGTGAACGATGTGGTAGTTTTATTTCTATGATTTTTTAGTTTTTCACTCTTATTAAATATCTTATTTAAAGATTTTAAGAAATATTTTTCAGGTGCCAAGTTTCCTAGAAATAAGAAGAATTCGATGACAATTTCATAGTAAATGCTGTTAAAGGCTTTACTTAAATCGATGAATGCAATGCTGTTGGTAATGTTTCTATTATGCAAATTGTTGGATCTCCTTTTTTGAATATCGCGGTTACATCAAACCTCTATATAAAAAGGAAATTTGATACATTGATGGCTTAATTGCATGCAAAAACTAGATATTCATCAAAGTACCTAATGTATTTCTTAATTACAAATATAGAAATATTGCTACTTCCGCATGATATGTTAGTATCTTCTATTGTACCTCTTTGCCTTGGTATGTTTCTCGATTTTTAAATATAAGATTAAAATGGTTAGCAATAAGTTTTGATCAGTACACATTTTTCCATTAACATCAATTTCCTTAATATCTGAAGATATGCCTTTCTCTTTGTTTAGAAATTTATTTCCAAACCTTTATTTGTCTTTTTATAGTTCTAAACTTTCATAGAATTTCTTTCTTTTTTGTAGCTCGCTAGTTCTGATTTTACCTGTTTTTAATAAACAAGATTTAAATTTGAAATTTTATTACGAAGTGCTTTAAAGTGTTCTCATTTTCAATATCTAATTTTTTAATATTCTTATCATGTGAACTACAATATTTACCAATCTTAAAAAGACTAGCTAATATTTCTTTTGGGGCTTTTTTGACAAAGGCCTGACAAGCATAATATACATCCATTTAGATGTTTTTAGTTTAATTTTTTGCAAATTTAAAATTGAAATCAGCAATGTGATTTTGAGTACATCTCTTTATCTTAATTGGTATTTTTACTTATTACCTTCTCCAAGAAGACAGTTTTTGCCTCTGTTTGCTTGACTGTCTGTCTGCTTATCTGTTTTAATCAAGATCTCTCAAAAAATAATGAGTGGATCTTTATGAAAATAAATTTTAATATATATATATATATATATATATATATTGGTGTAATATACCACCAACAAGTTCTAGTCTCCAATAATATCTTAAGTATTATTTTGTTTTTGTATAAAACACGAGTGTGTTATTAAGCTTTAGATAGATGCTAGAATCAAAACATTGACTTAAAACCAACCAGAGATCCAACTATTGGCGTATAATCACAAAACTTGCTGAAGATCAGACCAATTATCTGGTAATAGAAAATTCTAGTACTAAAAGTAACAGAAAATTAGTCTTTGCCTTAAAGCTTAGTTTTTTTCTAATTGCTAAGTTTATGTGTCAGATAACCAATTCTCCCAGACAGTTGAAGCCCGTGAAGATCAATTGTAAAATCTATATGTATATTTTGTATAGGATGTTTTAGAGTGGTTTTCAGAATATAATTTCATCAATTGCTCTTGATAATGAAGGGGAAGCAATATGCTCCATTAGATTTAAAATTTCTCAACAATAATCACAATGCGGTTTATTATAAGGTTCATGTCCATTAAGCCATAAATCTACCAAGTTTTTAAACTAATTTAATGTCCTTTCAACAGTTAGACCTAATTTTGCGATTTTTCAGGCAGTGCAGTCCTATAATGTTTTCAATGGGTTATATATATGCACATGACAGCTAGTGTTATTCTTTTTAAGTCATTTTTCATTCATGGGTAGCAGAAAATTTTAAAAATAAAAGGTTTTATCTTATGAAAACCACTAAAAATTTATTATATTTCAATATTTACATGAAGTTTAGACAGTTTTTGAAAATAGGGATATAATATGGGGGTGTATAGGAGTGGGGGTGATGGAAAGGGGACATCGCTCTCCCTGTTTAGCTAACAAATAAGAATATTAAAGCAACGCAATAATTAAATTCTATATTTTTCGTAACAATAACAGACGCATTTTATACTGCTTGTTTAACCTTCTATATAAAATTTTAATGAAGAAAGGGCATGACGTAATTTAATAAATCGTGAAAAATTTTATTATGAATATTATTTTTATACAATTTGTCCATCATCCAACACTAGAGTTTAAAAAAATAAATTTTGGAATACCCCTAATGTACATAGTATTATTTAGACTCCAGTTCAGATGCTAAAATGAATTTAATTGCAGACGTCCAGGAAATCGTTTCGATCCCAAATGTTCAGCCTACTTCAGCAAATGAAACATTTTCGGACAAAATATAGAAATGGTGTACTTCTGAGAGAATTCCTCACACATCAGTCAATAAATTATTAAACATTTTGAAAGAAGAGGGATTTATTTGTCCAACTGATGCCCGAACTTTGCTAAGGACTTCGTATACATCAGTCTCTACAATTTCTTGCGGATCTGGAAAATTTATTTATTTAACTATTAGAAAATGGATAGAAGAGCTAATTAATACAAAACCGATGCTATTTAATTCAGAGACAATTCAAGTAAGTTTGAATATAGATGGGCTGCTTCTATGTGAAAGCTCATTAACAGCATTTTGGCCTATATTAATGAAATTAGCGAACTCAGAATCATTGGATGCTAGTATAAATTTGAAGTTTGGAAGAATTATCCCGTGTTATAAAACCAAGTCCAAGTTTACTATTGAATTTTCGGACAGTACCGGTCCTAGATTTTTTATGAATATGCTAAATTACTTGTTTAAATATTGGATGGATTGGATTTTTTGTTGGGACAGCAAAGCCTGACATTCATGATTTTCTAAACGACTTAGTAGCAGAAATACGCCATTTGGAAGATGATGGTGTTTCATTTAATGATAAAGTGTTTACTTTTAAGTTATAGTTTCTTATTTGTGATTCTCCTGCAAAAAGCTTCATAAAGCAGACAAAATCGCACAAAGGATATTTTTCATGTCATTATTGTACAACAGAATAAGGGGAATATTTTAACACAATGAGCTTTTCGGAAGCAGCCAAGAGCTCAGAATGAATGCTAGTTTTCGTGCAAAAAGTAATGGTGAACACCATATTGGTATTTCACCTTTTGAGAATATTAACATGAACATGGTTTTAGATTTCCCAATAGATTATATATGTGATGAAAATGGAAGTCTAAACAAAGATTTTCTAAATTCAATGCTGTGAAATTTTGCTAATTTAACATTTCATTTATTCTTTTTAAATTTAAAATTGCTAAATCGCGAAAAGACTTAGTTGTTTGAATTAAAGGTTGTTTCTTTAATGCCGAAAATAAAAAGGTTTTATTCTGTTTTTAAGTGCTCATATTATAAAAAAAGGATCACTTGGAAGGTTCTCTTAAATAAATATCAGGCTTATTTCAAAGATTGCAAAAGAATGCTTGCTTCCTCTATAATTGAATGTCAAGCCATTTCAAAGAAACAACAGCCGATCTATTATCCAATTAAGAAAGAAGAAAGGAGCTTATGAAAGTGACATTAAAATCTTATAATAATGTAAATGGCAGTTATTTTTGGAAAAATGGATGGAAAACGTGATGAAGACCCAATCAGAAAATGATAACGTCAAAAAGCCTATAAAACATCCAAAAAAAATAAAATAAGAGACAGAGAAGAAACGTCAAATTCTCGAACAGTTACCTCTCGTCAAAGATAGTCAGTTGTTTGTACTTCGTAATTTTGGTAACGCTCTCTCTCTCTGACAGAGAGAATTCTTAGAAGAAAATTTGGCATCTGAGCAACCAGCGTAGTTTGGTTTCAGTTTTCTCTATCAAGACTCAGTCAAAATCTCAGTTTGTTCCCGTCATCCAGATTTAATCGCTCCCAAACATTTTGGAATTTGATTTAAGTTGTTAGAATTAAGAACGTCCATTTGGTCTCTAATCTTTTTAGTTATTCCAGATTTTTCAATATATAGTTTATTGTTATTTGTATGAATATATCCTTAGTGTAAATATAAATCAGTTAGCAAAAGATTCTTTGTTTATCTTAATTAAGTTATCTATAGAGTAAACGATCTTTCAAATTTGCATCTTAACTTTAAGAGAATCTGAAGGAAAATATTCGGGAAAATCTCTTAATTCCGAGACTTCAAGTATTATCTATTACTCTGAGTGCAATAATTAGCAACTTTATTTTCCTCAACAAAACATTAAGTGCTTTCAGCGAAATGATATTACCATGCCGCGAGGAATTCCTTATTGTTTCCTTAAAAACGTTATAGTAGAGAACAAAGAAACGCATCGTGCACATAGGTTAACACGGGTTTAAATAAGAGTGGGAAGTAAATAGTAAACCTGATCTTTTATAGTAACTGGGTTTTAGTGATAGTGCGTATCAACGAAATCTGTGATAAATCGAGTGGGAGGTTTTTTTCAAATATTTGACTGGAAGGAACTTTTGTAAAAATTTCTTTGGGAATAATCTTATAAAAACACCTCACAGTTCTGCTTCTGATTTAGGGGAATTGATTGAACAACAACATACTTTAATTGTATGCGTAATTCTTGAATTGAATTATTATTTATTGCAGGTAATTTGTCAGATTGGTTATCTGGTCATGGACACTTGACCATTATATAGTTAATATATTTTTGGAAATTATTATCTACTGTTTAGTTTTTCATCGTAATTCAGTAAATAGCTGGAATTGCGAGTCTGGTCTATTTTTGCAAGGCAGACATAGTTAGTGAAACGGAGTTTTTAAGAGACTAAAATCTTTAGTTGGATAAGTTGATTTGTTTGACGCAGTAAGTTTCTAAGTGATAATCTTGGTTCATTAAAAATCCTTTTTCACTACATATACATCTAGTTTACTTAGTTGTGGTAAAAAAAACTTTTATATATATGGCTTGGAAAAGTTCGTGGTGTTTTTACTGGAAGACTATCATCCAGTAATGTATTATGTCTGAAGATATATCCCAGCTGAATTTGTCCGTAGTCTTCGAAAACTAGCTGATGCGGAAAGATGGAAGGCGATTGAGTTTCGTCAATTCCTCCTGGTTAGATTTCTCTTATATTTTTTTAATAATTATTATTTAGTATATGGGAATGATGGTATTAGAAGATAGTGTCAGCAAATTCATTTTCAGAAATTTTCTTTTTCTAAGCATTTCCATTAGGCTACATCTCAATTTTAAACTGAATAATGATGCCAATGAAATTGTGAATTACGCGCAAAACCTACTGTCATTTTTTGTGAAGCAATTCAAAACAGTATATGATTATGAAGTAGCTTTCATAATTGTTGCATTTGCCTCAGTTTGCCCTTCGGTTTGGGCCATTGAATAATTTTTCTTGTTATATTTTTGAAAACTATCTTGGATTCATTAAAAAAATGCTGAGATCACCGAACTTGCCATTAGAAAAAGTAGTGAAATGATATCCAAAAATGGCCAAGTTCTCTCCTAATTTTCTCAAGCAATCGAAATAATCTATAACCTATATCAGTACATGCTCTACATTTTGTAGAAACTTCTGGTAAATTGATTGCTATTGTGGCTTTAGTTGACTTGATTAGCCTATGCCTCCAACAAAATACAGCTTGTAAATTACGCTTGCAAAAGGAATAGAGTTGTGGTGTTGTTGAGTTCATCACATTCAGGAAGTAACATTAGTCAAGAGCCTCAACTCAAGTCACAAATAATATTGGACTACAACAAGGGCAAAGGCGGAATCGATATTATGGATGAAAATATTGAGGAATTTACATGTAGGAGAAAGACTCGCCGTTCCAATCTGTAAAATTTGTATGATACCTGTCTGTCCAGCTCATAGAATTTTAGTAAAAAAGGAATTTTGTCTCTTATGTACTAAATGAAATTATATTTTCTCATATCTTTGCCGTTTTTGTTGCATGTTACAATTTGTAGAGCAAAAGATTTCCAAGGGTTTCGATTATTGCAAAACAATTTGTTTAAAAAAAAGGTTTCTTTACAATACCTTAAATTCATCATCTGTTGGAATCTATGAGCTAAGTAATTTGTCAACGCCTCAAAATATCAGAGTTACCGATCCCATGCAAATTGAAAAAGTTTGTGTTTTTCCAAAGAATGGTGTTTCTGTTTGTATACCTTTAATACATTGCTTATAAATTCTTTACTGCTTTTTTAATATTGCTTTATAGAAATAAATATATAATTATTTTAGCACACTTAATGTTTGTAATGTTTCAGAAAATGTACGTTATTGTTAGATTGCTTAATTCTAAAGCAATTGATTATTTTCCTGCTATTTGGCTGGATGATCACAATGATGAAGTCATCCGTTATCCATTGAACAATGCGGCGATGCATAGAAAGAAACTAAGTATACCTCAGCAAGAATGGGAGGTATATGGCGTGTATATTTTGAGTTATGCCCGTACGACTTTGTCATTTATAATTTCAATTGAATTACTATTTAGAAACTGAAGCTGCCAGTCGATTAAATTGAAAACTATTCAAATTTATCAGCGGATGAACCATCAAGAAGAACTCGTGGCCCCGTCATGCGATTTTCTCCTCCAGAAATAGAAAATATTTCGCCGATTAAATGGTATTCATATTATATTTAAATACTAATTATAGAAATTTTAATGTTACAAGATTTTAGATCCAAACATAAGTCTAGTAATTCCAATGATTACATCCAGATGGGAACTCCTCAGCCTCCTCCATATCTTAATACATACATTCAACTAGTAACTCCTGAATTAAATGTTGCGGCGTAATTTTTTTCATTTTTTTACTAAACATTCATTTCAACAAACAGTTGCACAAATTAACTCTCATTCAGAAGCCATCATGTATGTTAAATAAAAATAACTTTGTTTGAATTTCTTATTTTTCTAGACACATTGAAGAAAAGTTGAATGTATTATCCAAAATTCTGATTGGTCATGATAAAAAGATAAAGCAAGTATACAGTCAAATCTGCAATAAGGATGTTCCAAATTTACAATTTAGAATACAACCCAAATCAACATTAGATAAACTGGAATCTTTAAATCAATCATTGAAGAATGATTCCTTTATGAACAATTTAGTGAGTTATTCATCTATATATATATATATATATATATATATATATATTGCCTACAAAATAATTGGAATTTAGCTTGACTTTCCCGTATTTATAGGTTGAATTTCTGTCCAGTCTTGGTGGTGAAAGTACAAATATGAAGTGTCGAAGGATGCTTAATAGAATATTTGCTATTGAATTAATGGCCTATATGAATTGGCTGAGGAAGAACAACAAATATCCTTTGTGGAGATACAATGAAATTGTTGTTGATATTCAAAGTTTATAATTGTTTTTTTAAAGATTGCTTTATAAAATTTTAGATTCCATAAAAAGAACAGACAACAAAATTTCAACATTTGAAATTGATGAAGTGATAAAGAAATGCTTAAAGAACATACCAAGCTTAATGAAAAAGCGATCTGTATAAGTTTCATTAATTATATATATATATATATATATACAGTACTGGCCAAAAGTTTGGGAACAGTAACCTGACTAAAGCATGTTTTATGCCATTTCCTGGTAACTTCGCAAAATTCCTGGTATTCCCAATTTTTTCTTAGAATTTACAACAGAATCATTTAGCCAATCAAATTAACACAAATTTAGATTTACACACAATACATTTTCACTGAAAAAGCACTATCTTTATAGTTTGAAATATGGTCTGTGGTAGTGAAATTTCACCAGCAAAGCGTGCTCAAGTTCATATCTTGTACAAGGAGGGGTACAATTATCACGCTATAGCTGTTAGAATGGGCGTGTCAGTATCTTTGGGATCCAGAAGTGTTACTTGCTATCAGCTCCTGCAAAATATTTCCTCTTGCAAGCGGTCTGGAAGACCAAAAATGACAACCCCTCAGACTGAAAATCTCATTCACTATTACGTCGTCAATCAATCATTCTCTTCATCTTCTGAAGTCAAAGCAAATCTAGGTGTGGTAGTGCAGAATGTATCAACACACACCAAAGATTCAACACACGTTACACACAACAAACTGTCTGCTCAGAACCTTCTGTGATGATTTGGGGTGCTATAACTGTGAATGGATGTGCTGGTCTGCATTTTGTTTCTCACAACGAGAAAGTCACAGCCAAAGCCTACATCAAAATAATTCAGGAGAAATTTCCCATGTTTATGCAGCTTTGCGGAACATCTGTACTACAACAAGATGGTCCTCCTTGCCACAGCGCCAAAGTTGTGAAATAGTGGATTGCATCACAAAACTGTAGGCTGCTTGAGAACTGGTGATTCACGGTAAAGCCGGATTTTAAAAGCTAATAACTTTTTTTATTAAGAATGATACAGTTGTATATTGAACATTATTATAGCACATACATGTTAGCATTGATTGTTCAAATCCTAAAAGCAAGCAACTACTTTTACCCATTCAAGATGGCGATAGTCCAGCAACTAACTGAAGAAGACATGGCCCATCGAAGAGTGTTTGCTGAATCTGAGTTGCAACTTCTGCAAGATGATCCTGAATCTTTCAATTTGTTCATGGCATCTGATGAGGCCAATTTCTATCTAAGCAGTGTCATGAATCGCCATAATTGCAGGTATTGATCAGACCACAATCCAAATTGGCACCAAGAGGTACCTCTGAAAAGCCTGAAGGTTGTTGTGTAGGCAGCCATATGCAAGGGAGGTGTCATTGATCCGTTTTTCTTTGAAGACAATGTCAATGGATCCAATTATCTTAACATGTTGAAGCAATGTCTAATTCCTTACCTTCATCATAAACATGTCCTATGAAAAGTCAGGTTTCAAAAAAATGGTGCACCACCGAATTGGTGCTAAAGTGTAACAGAATTCCTGGATAACACTTTCACTCAATGTTGGATTGGTCGAGGTTCAGAGACAGTGCCTGCTAGAAGTTCGGACCTCAGTCCCTGTGATTTCTTTCTTTGGGGAAAAATCAAGAATGAATTGTACAAAACCAGTCATGCTTTATCAATCAACTGAAGGAAAGAATCAGTGCAGCTGTCACCAATAGTGACTTGGACATGCTGTAGGTTCTGAATAATTGCATTAAGTGATTGGAAAAGTGTGGCATCATTAAAGGTGCTCATGTTGAACTTTGATAACTGAATTGTGAATGCTTATCATTCTGTTATATAATACAAGTAGTGATAGAAGACGAGGGGAGAACACGTAAAAACGCCTCTCATTGGTAGAGAGCCTATGACGTCACATGTCATGTGACAGACCGTGAATATTGGCGAAGATGATTTAATTAGTGACTCATCTCTACTTGACAGCTACTAATGTATTTTTTTGACAACTACTAATTGATTTTCATGGTGATTCATTTACATGCTGAGTCAATTTTTACACTGTTTTGGTATGACTATTTTCATTTCATGTTAATATACATAGCTATATCACATGTTACAATTGTTTGCATACATTACATTAATATATACCTCGTTATTGTTTTTCCATAATTTCAAAAAATGTACATGTATAATATAATTTGGGAAAACTTTCAAAATCACATTTCGCATTTGTCAAAATTCATTGTAACACGTTTTATCATATCACGGCTTTTTTCAACCAATAATTAATTTTCATAAATTCAAATGTATTTCCATTGGCTAGTCAATCTATATATTCACTTCATTTCTTCTGATAAAATCATTATTCCTCTTCTACACAATTTCATCTCTAACTTTTGGCAATGTCTGTTGAAACACTAGCATCTAGTTCACTGAGTAGCCTGTTTGATGATCTATGNCAGCTACTAATGTATTTTTTTGACAACTACTAATTGATTTTCATGGTGATTCATTTACATGCTGAGTCAATTTTTACACTGTTTTGGTATGACTATTTTCATTTCATGTTAATATACATAGCTATATCACATGTTACAATTGTTTGCATACATTACATTAATATATACCTCGTTATTGTTTTTCCATAATTTCAAAAAATGTACATGTATAATATAATTTGGGAAAACTTTCAAAATCACATTTCGCATTTGTCAAAATTCATTGTAACACGTTTTATCATATCACGGCTTTTTTCAACCAATAATTAATTTTCATAAATTCAAATGTATTTCCATTGGCTAGTCAATCTATATATTCACTTCATTTCTTCTGATAAAATCATTATTCCTCTTCTACACAATTTCATCTCTAACTTNGTGAATATTGGCGAAGATGATTTAATTAGTGACTCATCTCTACTTGACAGCTACTAATGTATTTTTAAGTGTATCTACTAATGGATTTCAATTAGTGATTCATGATATTTTTTAATTGATTTTATGATTAATGTTAGGGCCATTTTTACACTGTTTTGGTATGACTAATTTCATTTCATGTTAATATACATAGCTATATCACATGTTACAATTGTTTGCATACATTACATTAATATATACCTCGTTATTGTTTTTCCATAATTTCAAAAAATGTACATGTATAATATAATTTGGGAAAACTTTCAAAATCACATTTCGCATTTGTCAAAATTCATTGTAACACGTTTTATCATATCACAGCTTTTTTCAACCAATAATTAATTTTCATAAATTCAAATGTATTTCCATTGGCTAGTCAATCTATATATTCACTTCATTTCTTCTGATAAAATCATTATTCCTCTTCTACACAATTTCATCTCTAACTTTTGGCAATGTCTGTTGAAACACTAGCATCTAGTTCACTGAGTAGCCTGTTTGATGATCTATGCACAACTCCACCACCATCACATGGTTATAACCCCCTAACACAAGAGATGATTATCACACCACCCGCGCCTGTAAAAGAAAAACACAAGGTTCAACACAAACAAAGGCGTCCTACAGTCAATAACAATGCAATTGTCTTCCCCATCTCCAACATGGATGAGGACGACAATGTTTTACAATGCTTAAACAATGTCAACTCCCAACTGCTACTATCATCTCATACTTTTTCAAGCACATGCCCTGCTAGCAAACTTCCTAAAAAAACAATGGTTTACAATCAAAGACGCTGTTCAGCTGAATATGAGATATGGTATCACAGTAAAGATTAAACTCAGCAATGGGTTTAATTACTTTCTTCCTAGACGTTATGTTAACGCGCTCAGTGAAAATTGCAAGACTTTGGTAAATAAAAAACTTTTCCGCAATGATGATATGGAAACCTCGTCTGGTGGTAATAATGTAAATTGGATTGTATTGGAGTTTAGCAAAATAAAAATATAGCTTTGTTTCATCATTACTTTTTCATCATGTAACACTATTTTAATAAAATATTATACTAATAAAAAATTATCAATTACAAAAGACTTTACAAGTCCTCTAACTCGAAAAATTTCATTTATATGTAAAACATGGTAATAAATAAATCAGAGTTTAAGAAAAATAGTAAAAATAATTCATTTGCTCTGTATTTCACTATGTGGTAAAGGCTTTACAACGAATTTCTTAAATTTACATTTACTAGTAATATCAACAAATATGCCACAAGTCTTCATTTGGTGTACAAATCTGTAATAGTCTTTTATACATTCAATGGAATCCAACGTGTTCTGTGGGTATTGATATCCAAAATTTAATAAATTCACCACTGGTTGGGAGATTATACAGCTAAGAAATTCATTGTTCATGCCATCAATTCCCCAAAACATTGTGTTCTTTCAAGTTGATAGACTTAGTGATTCAATAAATTGAATCATTTGCCCACTTGTGAGGTTCCCCTCTGTAAATGCGACATGATGAAAGTTACACTCATACCAGTTAAAAGCTTTTTGTATTTGGCATGGGAGATGGTCAAACATCTCTTTCGAATGGTGTACTGTAAGAATATAAAGTTTTTCGTCAATTAAAATCAACACCTCCTTGATATAATAAATACTAATGAATATGCTCCCACGTACCTCGAAAAAAACATTAGATTTCACACATGATGCCATGATAACAACCAACTATCCCAAATAGAAAACTAAAGAGAGAATGATAAATATTTCTGGTAATCAATATAAAACATGGGTAAATTGAATAATCACATATTTCTTTGATAATGTTTTTGCCATTTGAATAAAAACCATACATGCAAATTCTTTCTACTCTTCATTGTCAAAAAATAATAATTTTGATGTCAATGTTTTTAATATTTGCTATATTTTAATCATTTAATAATAATGATAAATAATTTTTAAAAAATTAATTTTTTTATATTTTCAACTTTTATCATGTATTGTTTATTTTGGAAAAATATTTCCCAAACCAATGTTTATATTCACATGTTCACCAAGTATCATTAATTTCATGGTAAGCTTCTATTTTTGATTAAGATTGTATGGTTAATAATTTAAATTCTATAAATTTATATTTACTCCATTTTTTGTTTTTATATTTTAAGCAAAATGATAAATAATCCAGTTTGTAATATACACATTAGATATAATCAATCTAAGCAAATGGGAAACATGTTTCTTAAATCCTTTTGTTTTTTGTTTCATTAGTGACTACTGTTTATGTTATCAGATAAAAATAGAAATCATTGTTACATATATTTATTCTAAATATTCTTTACACAGAAAATCTAAATACAGTTTGAAAATTTAAATATCAGTTTGCACATTGCCACCTCGATATATTGGCGGTTTATCCTTGCCTCGTCAAATTTTAAGTCTGATAAACATCTTATATCTTTCTCCTGTAGCTTTTTCAGCATATCACTTGGGTAAGAAGCACTTGCAGTTTTCAAGTATAATTTTTACCACAGGGCCATACTTTGTCTGAAGGCTATATGCCTTGTGTATTTTTTGCCACTCAACAATATATTTCATCTGACCTTGTTCAGAAACTTCATTGAGGGTGTTGACCATCTCTGGTTGAACTACTTTACCAATAGTCTCTATGGAATACACAGTCTTTGGTAATACCAGGTTTAAAACATATTTTTTGGGTTGTGAGAGTTCATCTTGTTTGCTCTGTGTAAATTTGGTAGATTTTTGAGCATGAGATTTGTTAGCAACTTTTGAAGTCATCATCAAATTTAAAATTGAAAAAGTATTCAAAAGCACAAGTTATTTATTACAAAGTTTTAGCATACAAACCAATCAAAAATAACTTAATTCATTTGATCCAATCATCAGCTAACGCAATTAATTCATTTGCAAAAATGTTGTTAGAATATTATAAAATATCTGTTATATGTGTACACCCATGTATCTAATTTATCCTAATATCAATTTACCATTTCCACCTTCTTCTATAAAGAATAACATTTAAACCATATCATCCGTATGTAGTAAAACACCATTTACGGATAAACTATAATCTCACATAATTTGGTTAATTCCTTTAATGATTAATTTACATGGCCAATTGTTTACAAGCATTAGTTGGCTAATTTGGCTTAGACCGTGTTTTGTATTAACACATTGTAGACTAATTTCTCCTATCCGCAAAAATTTCCATGCAAACATGCTTTTGTTTATATGTATTAGTTGGGTAATTGGGTTTACATTGCGTTTTGTAATAACACGTTAGTGACTATTTTCTATTACCCGTAAATTTTTCCATGTTGTATGTATAAAGACGCAGACACACAAAGGCTACAATATGGTTTTTCCAAATACATTGTCGTTTTTCCTTTGTAGAAATTCACATGTTTAATTTGTTTGCTAAGATAATGAAATAACCCAATTGTTATAGGCGTAATACACAATCAAAACAAGCAAATTTTCAGAAAAAGTAAAACCTAAAAGCATGTTGTATCTATGTGCTTATAGATTTACTTAACACTATGCTAAGAACTGAGAAACTGTTTACATGACTCTGGGCTAAGTAAAGAATTACAACCATGCTTAAATTTTTCCAGGGTTTTTTGCAAAAAAATGCCTAGAATCACATTAGCGATGTTTTTGGCAGAAGCTTTTAATCTGTTACATTCAAGTGTACTCAATTTAAAATCTTTTTATTACAGTATCCAGAAACCCAGAAAGAGAATCTATCAATCACGTGAAAAACTCGACATTTTTAAAACCTTTTCTTGGGGGACCTGCCAACATATCAAATTATTTAAAAGCTTTTTCTTGTAAACCCCGCCTACTTGAGATTTTTAAGTACCATGAATTGAGGTTATCACTAAAGTTTCCCCTAATTGATTTTACTTATTGCTAATTGGATATTCTCCATCCAAAACTCAATGTCTCCCGCATTTAAATTTTTATTATCATTGTTCATTATCACCTCAGCTCCTGGTTAATGTTAATATTACAGATGTATGAAATATTGAGGAATTTTAAACAAAATACTTGATAAACCAATATTTGTATACTTTGTTTAAGCAAAACCATACATGTTAATACACCATCAACTAGTTTTTATTTCAATGTTTCTGCTTTTTAAAAAAAATGTCTTTCATTAATGCATCCAAATATCTCTCTGACTGGAATGCTCAGTATGAACAGATCATACAAGAAACCCTTTACAAAGATCCCTCAGAGATTAGCTTTGATGAAACAATGTAAGTCATTCTTTTGTAAAATATATTATCTAATAAGTTTTTATTATACAATGTAACAAATTAAGTTTTACAATGCATTTCATTATAATATTTTTTCACAGTATGTATAAAACCTGGTCTGAAATTTCCCTTGATAAAAAACAAATCAGTTGATGTTTTCTATTTATCTAAAACAATTTTTGTATATTATTAAAACAATATTTTTACGTTATGAATTATATTTTAATCTAAAAAAATCCGTAATGCTTTTTGTGCTAATCATTTTTTTTAGCTTTGATAACGTCCCAGAAGAAGGGGAGAATTCATCAGCATCTCAGAGTTTTGAGGAATGGTTGACCAATTTCAAAGGTCAAGTTGAAGAAATGATGACGAGTTACAATAATCAAATGGGGTCTGGGGACCAAAGTTCAACCCTGATTCACAAAAACAATGCTTCATCCATGTGAGTACCAATATAGCATGCTTTTCTTATTTTGAAAACAGTGTTTACCATCTTTTACATTTTTAAAAACAAGGCCTCAAGTATTTCATGTGTATATAGTCAATATTTTTTTTTAATTCAAGAATATGGTAAACACAATTATTTACTGTTTTACAAATTTCTAAAAACATTTTTTCAAAAAAATTATAAAACATGTTTCATATAATTGGAAATTAGATGTTTAGTGTTTTACAAATTTTCTAACCAGACTTAGTTTTATTTCATTGCTGAAAATTTCATAAAGAAAACTGACATTTTTAAGAATTTGGTATAAATAGCTGTACACATTGACACTTGATATTAGTTTGATACCTGTCATGACCACATTCACTCATTCTTGCTTGGATATTTTCAAACATGATAAGGTGTTGGTAAACTTTAATGGGGGAAGTACACAGAAATATTTCCCAACTTCTGGTTTTAATGGATCACTGGTTGAATTTAATTTTGGGTCAGAGCAAAATGAGTACATTAAAAAAACGCTATTGACAACTCCTGCACATACCACTTTACAAGAATTCTCACACATACATTTATAATTCCAGTGGGTCAGAACACACTAACTAGAGAAAATGTTTTTTCCAATGACCCATTAGAAGAATCGCCTTGGCAATTGCTCCAAATCAACAGTTTACAGGCATTATTTTTACAGACCCATTTTCATACAAATTTAGAGGACTATAACCTGTGGAGGATCAAATATTGCATACACCCCCATGTTAGTTGGAGATGACAATGATGTGCAGGCATATTGTCAATCAATAAAGGCTCTCAGGATAAATAATGATGGTGGTGGAATACCATACACCCAATATAACAAACATGCGATTATGGTTTTTGATCTAACTAGCATTGCAGAGGCCAACAACAAGGTTTTGTATCCTGAATTGAGTGGCGTGAATATATGTTTAACACTTGATTTTAAAAATGCACTAACCAAATTGATGGAAGTTATTGTTTTGGGGGAAACCAATTCCAAAGTTTATATTGATAAACAGCAAAAAATTATAAAAGGATAAGATATGTGTTTTGTGAATCATTGTATTGTGGAAAGATGTTGAAACTTGACGAAATTTGTGCGGTGGAAAGTCGTATTCACTCTACCAAAGACCCACATTTAAAGTTTGTGCATGTTACAAACTTTCTATTACAGAAATATAGTGTACACAATGTTGATGTTGAAAAGGTTTTGCAAATGAACCCCCACAGTAATATATTGGAATTGATAATTCAATTCTTCACTTGCTTTTGAAATTGTCAAAACTGTTTAGAATACACGCAATTTACCATGATAGCTATGGTTTTGTTAAAAGAGAATTTGGAATTGGCAATGGATATCCAATATTTTACAGATTTTGGTGTAATTTACCAATTTTAGGGCATCTACCATCTTTATTGTTTTGGCTCAATGTTAAATTTAAACATTGAAGACTATAATTATTTAAATATTTAATGGACGCTGATGAAATTCCCTCACTCCACTTTTGATTTTACAGTGTACATGCCTCTGATGATATTCAACCAAGTTTGGTTCAAGGCTCATTTTTAATTGCAAATGCAAGGCGCCGCAATCACCCTGGTACACATTGGTTGTTGATTATACAAGATGACAATGGCGACTTAATTTTCAAAGATTCTCTTGCTTGTCCCTTAAAACATTATCCCAACATTTAACACTATTGTCACACTGCCTATCCAGGAATTCGGTATTTATGAAGGTGATAGAAAAACAAGATTACAAGGAACATCTCTGATATGTGGTGCTTACTGTATATTTCGTGCATTTTTATTTTTTAATAAAATACCAGAAGTTTTTGTGTTTACCAATTTACCATTTATTAATGATTTTTTGTGTGATAATTACCTAAAACTTTTATTTGATAAAAATGCATGTACAATTAAATAAAATACATAGACATTACATTACAAGTTCACTCAGATGATAACAAACTCATAGACAGGTGGTATACATAATGGTTATTATAACATTATTATCTGAAAAATGCTGGAAGCCTGGTGTATGTTGCCCAAATGGATTGAATGAATTTAAAACATATTTGGACAAACCAATATATAATGCATGTGAAGTTGCGTGGACTTTAAAGGATAAAGATGGAAACATAACCTGATTGGAAATTTATTCAGGGTGTAAGCAAAGCTTTTGTGAACTCTATGGATTTATAAATTACATGTTAGACCCCTATGGTATTTCATTAAAATTTAAAAATTTTCACAATTTATTAATGGTGAAGAATGATTCACAATATGAAATAGATTTGGCCCAAGCTCAAAATCTACTAGGCTTTTACAAAAAGATATATTGAGAAATGGTAACAATTGCCAATTATGACTGTGATATTTTTGGCGGAAATCATGTTGTAATGATCCACACAGACATTGTAGAACCTCAGTATGTTGGTAGCACTCATTTGCCTGTGTTGGATAAATGTCCCCTAAAAGAAATATTTTACCAAAAACTGCAAAAGAAGCTCTGTTTCCATCACATTGGTGGTGGTGGGAGAGAAAATATGTACAATTCAAATAATGAAAATGTGTTTGATATTTTTTACAAGTAGGTGATTTTGGTCAAACGTCATAGAATTAATCTCAAACTAGAAAATGGAGTTTATAAAATAAAATCATTTGCTTAAAAAACAAAATTTACCAAAAATATCATAACAAAATAATTGAAAAGAAAAATTATTTTTAAAAGTTGACACATTGTTTTCAAAAAGTTTATATCACTCTGCCATTCTCTTTGTTCCAATTTCACGTCATAAGGATGAATAAAATGAATTTAAATTCAGAATGTAAGATGAATGATATGGGTTCTTATTAAAAGATTAACTCTGTGTTTTGAAATCAGTTTTAACATTGAAGTGAACTTGGTTAACCATTTCCATAATATGACTCTACAAAAGTACTCAGTACATAATTTAAATTTATTCTTTTGCTGAAACAATTTATTTCCCAGCATATAGCAAATTTTCACATTGATGGTTTATCTGGTTATATACATTTTGGGTTTGGGGATATATTTACATTTAGTTTTTTATTTTTCCCATGCACACACTTTTTTGATTAAAACTAAAATACAAATGTTATTTAAAACTTAAATTGTTTTTAATCACTTCTGTTTAACCTGCAACTGGCTGAATGGAAATATTTGTATATAATAGCTTTAGTTAGTCACTTTTGTTTCATTGCTACAATTGACTTACTATAATTATTTTGAATATAATTTTTTAACTAGTGTTGTGAATTACAAACTTATGCTTTTGTTCAATTGATTGAGTTGACTAACGAGAATTATTTAGACACAATAATTTTTTTAACTAATGTTGAGAATTACGAACTTAAATTGATTGTAGATGTTTTGCTATTGAATTTAATGTATTTCCCACTATACACATTTTCAAGTTTATATATTTAACAAGAGAGTGGTGCATATCATGGAATTGTGAGAATTTGGTGATACAAAACAATTGAAAAGTGGAACACCATGTGACGCATACAATCACATAAACAAGGCCTATAAATCAAATGAAGTTGAACAATGTGGAAAAAACAATAAAAGAAGCATCAGTCAGCAAACATATACAACCAAAATATCATATGCATTGAACAATGGTATGTAAGTCCATGAATGTGTATCAGTCTATAAACACATACACAAAGTGAACAATATGGAAAAGTTGATAAAAGATGAATCAGTTACCAAACGTGTACAACCTGAAAAAATCATGCAAACCAAAAAGTGAGTGTAAAGAAAAGTTAGCTGTATATAAGTTGGTAAAAGATGTAACAATCTGCAAACATGTATAATTATTTTTGAAAAATGCATGTGTGTCTATAAATTATATTAATAATTAACATTACATGTAAAATTTAGGTAGCAAATTTCAGTTTTATACATAACCCATGTTTTACTCTTTCCAAAAATGTAGGTTGATTTTATTATGTATTACACATGGAACAAAATATTTCCCAGCAAAACAAATTAGACATGTGAATTTTACAAAATGTAAAAATAGGGTATCTCTTGAAAATGATATTGTAGTCTTTGGGTGTTTGTGTTTTATAGAAAAAATATGGAAAATAGTCATTAGTGTGATATTACAAAATGTGGTGTAAAAAACGTGATATGATAAATGTGTTAATGATGAATATTAACCAAAAAAAAATTAGTCATTATACCAAAACAGTGTAAAATTGGCCCTAACATGTAAATGAATCACCACCAAATCAATTAAAAGTGTTATGAATCACTAATTGAAATCCATTAGTAGACACACTTAAAAATATCAATATGTGACATCACTGAAAATCAATTAGCGAGCTGTCAATCAACATTTGTCAAATGGTTGAGTCATTAAAACCACTCTTCCAATATCAATGAATCTGCAGAGAAAAAAAGGTCAGTTTGTGACTTCTCCCCTGCCCCTCTATTACTACTTATATTGACATGGCTATTCTCAATGTATCGAAATTAATTATGTCTAAGTTTCACTCTGAAATAATGAAACCTGCATTTAAGAACTGAATTATGCTATTGTATTCTGACACAGATTCTCTAATGTACAAAATTAAATTGGAGAATTTCTACACTGAGCTAGGCCCACTCTCACACCATTTTGATTTCTCCAATTACCCAGAGAGTTTGCCTTTATACAGTAATACAAATAAAAAAGTATGTATGAAAATAAAAGATGAGTTGGGCAGAGGGGTTTTATCACAGGTTATGACACTTAAACCAAAACTATACTCAATCAAATACACAAATGATAGTCATGAAGTGTTGAAGATGGCTAGCACAAAAGGTGTAACCTGCGCAGTTAAGGAATTGATAAATTATTATTAACATTTGTGTTTAGATATAATTCCCTGTGTTTATGTATAGCTAGCTTGCTCCATTCTCCATGTCCAAGCAAGTTTTTGTCAACATTATTATAAAATAATATTTTGTTTAGAAAATTCTCTATCTGATTGATTGATTGCTTGTTGTTTGAAGTTTGCTCCATTCTCCATGCCTGCATATTTTGTTATATTCCTCTACATATGTTTTTGTCAACATTATTACAATTAATTCAATGTTTAGAAAATCCTCCATTTGAATAATTGATTAATTGCCCAGCATAAAAAGTTTGCACCATTCTCCATGTCTGCATACTTTTATTATATTTCTCCATGTATTTGTTTCTTCAACATTAATATAAAAATAATTAATTTTTTGTTTAGAAATCCTCTGTTTGAATAATTTGCTGAAACTTGTCAACTGAAGAAGAAAACCGGCTCCTCCTCTCAATGCTCCTCATGTACACGTTTTACTTTGTAAAGATGGTATAATCTAATTAATATATTGATTATTTATACACACATTTAGTTTCCATGCAAGACAGTGTAATAATATATATTCTCCAATGAATGTTTGCTCATCAACTGAAAAAAATCCATTCTTTCCATTGCTCCCCATGTGTAATTAATCTTTCAAATGGTATAATACATTTTAATTGAATGATTATTTATGTAAATTTTAGTTTCCACGCTAGACAATCTAATTATTCTCCACTTAAAAACCTCATCTCTCAATGCTCAATATNGCGGTGATAGATTAATACAATAGACAAGATTTTTAGTGTAATTTACCATTCTTATTATTATAAAATTTAGAATATATACATGTTTTGTTTTGTTTTTAAATGTGGGCTTTACCATGCTCACTTAAATACGCGGTTTTTATATTTTGAAAATTGATGAATTTTGTTTTAACATGTAAACTAGACAAAAGTGTTTTTTACTAATGTCTAAAAATTTTAAACGTTTTATTAGAGTGGATTGCAATCACTTTTTTTTGTTTAACTATGTTTAATATTTTCCACATGCATTAGCAAAATGGTTTAAAATTAATTTTGTTTTTTAACATGTAAACTAGACAATTGCATTTTTTACTAGTGTCTACAAAAATTTTAAAACGTTTTTATTACAACAGATTGCAACCACTTTTTTGTTTAACTATGTTTAATATTTTCCACATGTATTAGCGAAATAGTTTTAAAATAGTTTTGTTTTTTAACACGTATACTAGTCATTCATTTTTACTATTACCTATAAAATTCCATCTGCTTTTATTATGAAAATTAATTATTGGTTGAAAAAAGCCGTGGTATGATAAAACGTGTTACAATGAATTTTGACAAAAGCTAAATGCGATTTTGAAAAGTTTTCCCAAATTATATTGTATGGAAAAAACAATAACAAGGTATATTAACAAAAATGAAATGTAATGTATGCAAGCAATTGTAACACGTGATATAGCTATGTATATTAACATGAAATGAAATTAGTCATACCAAAACAGTGTAAAAATTGACTCAGCATGTAAATGAATCACCATGAAAATCAATTAGTAGTTGTCAAGTAGAGAAGAGTCACTAATTAAATCATCTTCGCCAATATTCACGGTCTATCACGTGACATGTGACGTCATAAGCTCTCGACCAATCAGAGGCGTTTTTGCGTGTTCTCCCCTCGTCTTCTATCACTACTAATACATATGTTTTTCTGTGTTGATCTTGTGTATCTATAAACAACAGCTATTTAAAATCCAGCTATTTCCGTGAATTACCCTGTATATATATATAT